>JADWOT020000059.1:0-17000 GCA_036345935.2 Taenia hydatigena | reverse complement strand
ATGATTGACTCAAGAAGTTAGGTCTATAATGGGGTAAAAATAACAACTATTTGCATGCTATTTTCAGCTAATTGAAAACACAGCTAAATGGAGATTTCCGCACTGCAATGCAAGACTCACAGCAAAGAGGTTTGCAAAAGCTTATTTGTGTTAATGCTGATCTTGCCAAAGATTTTGCACTTTTTCACCTCAAGTGCGAAAATCATTATTTCTTGCAGAGCTTTCAGTCAACACCCCAAAGAGCGTTGTGTAAATAAGTTAACGAACTCGCATTTATAGCTGACACCCACGCCAAAGAAACCGGGTCGTAGTTGTTGATGCAGATGATGACGGTGATGTTGTCCTTTGACGGAATGAGAACCCTTTAAACTCGAGGGTTCCTATTGTGCATCAGTGTTGAGATTAGAAGCTCTCAAGGCATTTTCTTATGCTGAGAGCAAAACGAGGCTTCCGACGATGTTTCAAGATCAATACTTGTTGAGAATTGTCACTAGACGCAAAACTTTGCCTAAAATTATTCTTAGATGACTTTTGATTTGCTTAGAGGCTGGTACTATTGTGAGGAAAAATTTGATGTAGAGGTAGTAGGTGTGGGGATAAAATGACAGAGCATTTGTTATTATTTTGAGGCTTACTGCTTTAGATTATTTGTTTTGCCTTCGATTTCGTAATGTTTCGAACTTTATCTTGGCAAATGGAACGACTCGATTAAAAGTTGTTTAAGCAATTGAAAATGTTTGGCATCGGACCAGTTTAATCCATACTGGACGACGGGTGGTAAATGCAACAATGTCCCACTGGTTGCCTAACAATTGATAGGCTTAGTACAAGTGTGCACTTCGAGCATTTGTCGCATGCATTTAGCTGTTGGGAAAAGAAGTTATCAAAGCAAGCGGTGTAGGTGTGAGTGTGTGACTGGTTGCAATTGTGGACATTTGGTGCATCATTTAAAACCATGTAAAAGCCATCGAGAGTAGGTGTCTGAAATGTAACCCACATTTTTCCACCCACTTTTTAGACATGAAACTCTTATGCAAGAAAGTAAAGTGCGTGTTTCAAATAATTGAGCGTTTAACGCTAAAAAGCAGGTGAAGGTTGTAGTGCGGACAACAGTTTATCGAAAAAGGGACATTTTAGCATAAATGCAAAAATAGGCTTTAAAAGAGCATGAGATTGCATCGCGATGTGTAGAGGCAGAACACACTGATGCCGTTGCTGTTGGCTGCCATCGAAGATGAAAGAACTTCTTCCCATCAAGACAGAGGAAAAGTGATGAAACGAACCTCCACATTTTAACAAGCTCTGAACTCTAATGCTAGCTGCAAGATAAGTTGCAGAACAAACACGGCTAATCTCAAGTCTTTACAAGGTGGCAATTTCATCTGGCAATTGTACTCTTCAAAGGCTTTGCTGTTTCAGGTACGGCTTTGAATGAGTTGGAAGTGCTGAACAAATTTAGATGATAACGACTGACTGATGGGGTGATTTCGATGTGTATTGTGAGAAGCTGTCGGATTAGAGCCAAATATGAAGAGGTGACGAGTACAAAGTGGAGTAAAGAACGCTAACCATCTTCTAAGCCAACTTGTGTGTGTGTGTGTGTGTGGCTCTACATGCATTCATTCGTCTATCCTCCTCCCAGAAATGCGGCAGCTTGGGAGTGCGTGACTCCATCACATGTTGCCTTTGTGACGACCAGGCATTCGCTGGAACTGCAGCCACTTAACTTTAAGCACAAGCCAACTTGACACACGCGGAATGCACTACTGTCCTAGATGCTCCTATGAACTCGACACAAACATGATGCGGCGGAGTAATGTTTCGGAGGAACTTTATGTGAGCGTCATTGCTTGTACTGAGGTGTGAACAAGCAGTGTTCTTAAAAGGAGCACAGTGTGTCTGATTCAGAAGTTTACTTCATGTGCAATTCATCAGGTCAGCGTTTGGCTGGAAAATGCCACCCAGGTGCCGTCCGTCCGAAAGACGAGCGGCTATTAAGTTCCTCTTAGAATTGCCACCAATGTTCGCTTAAAGAGAGGCACACTTTATTCCCTTTAGAAACTACTGCAAGTGACTTAATCACTTTTGTTGGGTGAAGGTATGGCAGTCAAGATGTAAACTTAAGTGGAAATTGAAATTTCCTAGTTGCAATTTGTGACCCTGCTTGTAACACTGATCGCAGTAATCGTGGATTGGTGAGGCGTGAGATTCGACCACCACTGTTCCATTGGAAGTTGCAAGGGGCTAGCAAGTGTAACGAAATTTGAGTACCAAGCCTTTACGAAGCAATTGCTGCATGAAAAATTGCAAGACTTAGCTTAAGCGTTGGTGTTTTGAGTGCGGTAGCGTAGTTTAGAGCAGAAATGACAGGAAATTGAGGCGAATGTAAGGCATTTATGTAATAAAGGGAAATGACTATAACCTAGCCACTCAGAGTAGTCTGCTGTGGCTCTTAAACTGTGGATAGAATTCTAAATGCGCTTGTGTTTTCGTTGAGTGAGTTTGAGTGTCAGACGATTCCTGGCCACCTGCTGGTCACCACGCATCCTGAGTTAACCAAACCTGCAATACAATCACTTTATTACACGGCAAAGGGATAGATTCTGTTTGAAATAGCGCCGATTTTCTACCACCTTCTTTCTTTCCCTTCTCGCACGAAGTAAAACAAGGCTTTAACGCCTACAGAGAGCTCAAGCATTCCTCCTAGGCACCAATTTCGTATCGATTCAGGACAGCCGAAAATTCACTGGCCTGAAAGCTGTTAATCTTTGTTGACACGGTTGGACATCACTTTAGATTATCCATCGAAGGTTTTACGAGGCTCATGAGGGTGTTCACATGGAATCGAATTCTTTCGAACGAGCTAAGTCTTGCATTTGCATCTTGTATCTGCATTCATGGAACACGGAGCAATCATAGAAGCAGTAGACGAACGACCAGAACCTGAGTTGTTGCACTGCTTTAAGAGCCTCGTTCTCTGTCTCTCACCCGCCATTTCAATGAATGCGAAACAGAGCTCGCATAAGTTAGGAATGACACTAACTTCGGCACTCCAAATTGGCGGCTTTAAAAACTTGGCTCAACCACGACAAAGGCACGCAACGTGATACGTGACAAAAGTGTCGGCGTTTCCTTCCTCAAAGTGAAATCTTAGCCTAGAAAAAACCGTTTTTACAAAAGAAAAAGAACTTTTCTTGAGTTCTTCACTCTTGTGCAAACATGCAGCACATTTGAAAGTGTTTACGTGGACTGTTTTATGTCACCGAACAGTGAGTGAGAGCTCTTAACTTTTGAAACTAAACAACTTGCAACATTCCAGGCAGCATTCCTGTTTATTTTCAGGCATATAACGTGTTACAGATTTGACCACAAGATCGCCTTTTAGTCCCACCTCACCGTATATCCATAAGCTCAAATATTATTGAACCGCGTTTGCACACCACTTGTCGTCGAGCTGATTTCAACATCAGGATGCGAATAGACTGAAGAGAATTGTCACTCGTCAGTGTGACGATCTGTCTTCTGTTGCGATTGCTATAAGATGTGTGCACAACAAGAAGCTCGGAAACACATTGGAAAATGAGGTGTACTGTGACGTGTCTTAAGGCGTAAACCACTTTCCCAACCTCTGGGTTGGCCCTTTTGTGGGTGATTGTTTGTCACTGGTTGGAGTGGCAAGTAAGGAAAACAAAGAGGGAGGAGCTCGCATTCTATTCAGTTTTCCTCATTTTGGTTCAAATGCGAAGCGCCAAGAAAATTGAACGCATGCACTTAAGAAATGAAGGAATGATGAGGCAGGACTTGGTAATTAAATTGATAAATCAACCAAGATGATAACACATATTTTCACTTAACAACATCCACTGGCTACTACCTAGTTGAATGCACTAGTGTTTTAACTACCGTTCTACCCTCCATTGCCCAGTCACATCTTATTTGCTACCAGGATAAACGTAAGTAACGTTTCACCCACATGCATAGGCCCACGACGACAACAGCAAACGAGTGATGGAGTGAAGTGATTATATTTTGAGGGAAGACTTCGGCGTAGCACCTAATAGCGAAGCGTTGAAGAATATTGAGGGGAGGCGGCAAAGGTGTCGGGTGGCAGAGAGAGCCGAGATCACGAGAGCAGATAGTGTGTACGAAGTAGCCATCTCCTATGCCGACGTTCGCACGCGGCCTCACAAGTACACCTCAACTTCTATCGCTCTCAGTAATGCATCCATGTGTGCGTGCTTGTGCACACCAATTGCCATTGGCTTGCTTAATGCAGCGGCCATTGACGTCAAAGTGGAAGTGTGCTTGTGAATGCGGATGAGTATATTGGCCTAGACACTGGACTGTTTTGCACACATTACACACTCATGTTATTCATGTTAACTTATGGCACCATGAATGCGTTACCGATTTATGAGACTCCAATCACTCCAACATGCATTTGTCTCACTAGCAACCGTTTAAGGTGACTAAACAATATGAAACTTTGTCTTGAGATTCATTTAAGTAATTATTTCGCATGTCACAGCGACCAGGATCGACACATATTGAGCCCCAATTTTATGCACGTGTACCCACACTGGTAGATCACTTAACCACCCGTACCTACTTCTGTCTTTTTTTTAATTTCAGCCCACGATAAGACACAATCCCGAAAATGAGGGCGACCAAATTACCACAACTCCCTCCTGCTTTCCTGCTTTTTTAAGTCGTCTGCTTAACACCAGAAGAATCTGGTCTAAATAACACGTGATTCCGAATGACATTCGGATTTAGCGCTTGATTAGAGGATGGTCAAGTTGACTTAGGGAGGTGACTTGTGAACCTTTCGTATAGCCCTGATTTTTAGGAATGTGTTACCAGAGGCAAGAGAGCAACCCGTTTCCGGTGATTTACAAATCTTAGTAGAAAAGGTCTTCTTTACCCTTTGCCTAGAGAATCAAAACCAATCGTGCTGATACTGCTCCATACCGAATACGGGCAGTAATTCTATCCATACTCCGATACAATCTTATGCTCTGAACCACTGTCAGCATTTATAAATGCATACGCTCTAGAATGAAGGTGAGCGGATACAGGAGACTGATTTACATAGCACCACTCTGATGATTGCACTAATCCGTCGGCAGAATGCTTAGCGCACCAAAGTCCAGACAAGTGGGCAACTGGTTTGAGTTTTGCATTGAGGAGCGTGCCTGTGTAAAATATACTCGACCACCGGTTAACGCATAAAATTGATGGTGATGTCCAGTGGTGAAGATGATGTCGAAATGGCCTAATTAAGGAGTAGGCGATGTAAATGCTTCCACCTTGCCAACTTACACAGCCGTCACACGTACTCAGTAATGTAGCCATGTGGTTATGACTGCGTTGCGGACTGAATTTTCGTGAGGCAGATCATCCTAACATGCGTGTGGAAATGTGGCGATTCGCATATGCTCGCTTTTGCTCACTCCAAGAATAGTTGATTGCTAGAGCAAGCACCATCGAGATTTCGACGAGTAAGCTCCAGTTCACTTGCTCTCCTTTTACCCATCCATCCACTCACCCACCCACTCATTCCCATTCATCCACTTCGAACGGCAATTCGAGAGCTTTATGGCAATTAGTTCAATTCATTCACACACTCTACTCGTTCCTTTGCAGTAACAAGCAATTGTGTTGCGAAGTCACGCAGTAGGAGGTGCGATGTGCGACTGCGAATGTGACCAGGAATCCATTTCGAGTTGTGCGAGATCATGGTGCAAACCGTGACCTAACGCAACTTGGCTACAATTCACGCAGCCCACAACAAGCCTCAAACAAGTTACAATGACCACCGAAAGTGGTGCATTGTGACTGAATTGGCATCATCGAAACAAATAAAACATTCCCTGAATCTTATTTGTCAATCATACTAGTAGCAAATCTTATCATTTTACAAGTCGTCATGGTTGAAGAGCAACAAACAAGCCTCAAATAATTTGCAATGACCACCACAAATCGGTGCATTGTAACTACATTAGTACTGTCGGAAAACGCAAAATATTCTCTAAATTTTATTCCTGCGGATCGTAGTCTGAATGACTACGGCTACTGAGTAGTTATCGTGGCTTTAGCGGATGCAGTAAGGAGAAATGGATGAGGTACACAATGATGAAGCGGTGCATTGTAGAAAGTGGGATGAAGATGGGTAGCATGTGGAGGCAAAAGCGTGCGGAAATAGTGTGAGCAAATTCCATCACAGATTAAACAGTGTAACTAATGCTAAGAAGGGTAGGCAGACTGAGACTTTCTCTTCGCAAAGTTGATGCTGTTTACCCTTGTCTTCAGCTATTCTGGCAGTGGACAGATGTGAACATGTAAGCAATGCTACAACTCCTTGTAAACACTAAATTGGCCTGCCTCATAACTATTCAGCCTGAAATAGGATCATAGCCACATAGTTTGATTGGTGAGCTCTCGTTGCCTTCGACTGCTCTGTGAGTTCCAACAAAGAGGCATTTTCATCGTCTACTTCCTAACTAAATCAACATCAATTAGTGCCATTCTTCCTAGGCCCTAAATAAATTGTTCACCATTGCTCTCAATCGCAACTGTTTAATGGAAGGATAATTTTCCTCATGGAAGTCATGCCCCAACATTTGAAGCTAAGGCAATATTTAGACTTTGCCAGCTGTTTACAAGTCAAACACCCTTTTGTCGGATCGTTGCAATTGCCAGATTATCGACTCAGTAACTTCAAGTTTGATCAATCTCCCGTTGCCGCCAGCCTTTAGTTGGGACTTTCCTACTTTTAGCTGCCAACGGCAATTTAAGTAATGAGGTTTATTCGAGGTAGTGATAGAATCACGCCCCATATTCAGCATGGCACAACATCCGCAGGATTAATTGGGATTTTATGGGAAAAAGCACGAGTTTTGTGAATTACCGGGAACATTTTATTCTCTTGCTCCTTGCGATTTATTCCCAAGATTAAACCTATGCGCTGGAAAGAAAATAAAGAAATTGATGAATGGAAATCGCTTCAGTTAGAGTAGATTTGCAGTCGCAACCGAGGAAGCAAGTTATGTCAACTCAGTATCTTAATGGACCGTAGATCTGGTTTCCAAAATCCAATTGGCACACCGATTAGGCGATGGAATTTATAGAGTTGCAGGGAATTTTGATTCCAACCATGAAAGTGTGAAGCATTGCATGCAAAATGTTAACCGCAAAATGCTACGCCAGCGCAATCTCTGAAAGCATTAGCCAAGTATCAGTTCTACGTCTGCATCTACACCAAGAGATTACCCAACCAGCTTACCCATCTCCAACTTTACATCTAGAAACCACAAGGCCAAAATTTATCCCCGCACTGTTGAGCCATTTGGATTAAGGAGATCTGTACCACCAGCACGCACACATGTAATGTTTTATAGAGTGAAATCGACAAATTCCACAATCATCTTCATTTGGGAACAAAAACTCAGGCTGAACTGCGCAACAAACAGTATTCGGAGAAAAAATCAACTTAATGCTTACGCTGTCACAGTTACGCTGCAGGGAGCGATAAATGTTCGAATGTGCTTGTAAAGGCATGTCTGCACACCGGCCAGGGAAAGGCCTACTTGGCATTAGCTACACTATCTAATCTGCCATGGAATTGGCCTGCTTTATTCCTCAACTCTTTTGCCTCCACACACTACCTATCTTCATCCCACTTTCCACTATGCACCGCTTCACCGTTGTGTGCTTCATCCATTTCTCCGCACTGCATCCACTGAAACTGCTTACCACGAAGTTGTCGTCGCCATTCACACCAAGATCCGTAGAGATGGCGCTCAGTCATGTCGCCTTAGGAAAGATAAGGTTTCAAATCAGAATGATTGGCAAATGAGTTTAACGAATATTTGATTTGTTCCGGTGGTGCTGAGTTGGTGACAATGCACCACATTGTGGTGGTCATTACAACTACTTTGAGGCTCGTTAAGGGCTGCGTGAATTGTAGCCGAATTGCGTTAGATCGCAGTTCGCACTATGATCATGCACAATTCGAAATGGATTCCTAGTTGCAATGCCAGTCGTGCTGTTCACTAAGTCGTGCATCCCACCTCCTACGGCGTAACTAGCCACATCATTTATTTTTACTGCAAAGAAATGAGTAGTGTGCGTGAATGACTCGAACTACTTGCCATGACAGAGCTCTCGAACTGTCGCTTGAAGTAGATGAATGGGAATGAGTAGGTGGGTGGTTGAGTGAGTGGGTGAGTGGACGGGTGGGTGAAAGGAGAGTAAGTTGACTGGGATCTACTCTTCGCACTCCTGACGCCACCTGCTATTGCTTTCCACTATGCTTGCAGTGGGCAAAAGCATGCATGCACAAACTGCCACATTTCCATATGCATACAAAGAGGATCAGCCTCACGAATATTCAGTCTACAACGCAATCATAACCACGCGGCTACTTTACTGAATGCGTGCGACTACTGTGCATGCATGCTGGCAAGGCAGAAGCATTTGCACCACTATCAATCTGATGTGTTGAACCGGTGGTCGATTATTCTTCATAAAAGACACACTCTTCCATGCAAGACTCAAACCACTCGCATACTTATCTAGACTTTGGCGTGCTAAGCATTCTGTTGACGGATTAGCGCATTTGTAAATGATGACAGCAATTCAGAGAACGAGATTGCATGGGGATATTAACAAAATCACTGCCCGTATGCGGTATGCAGCAGTATCTGCACGATTGATTTGAGTTCCATGAGCAAAAGCTACAAAACGGCTTTCTTGCAAAGATTTGTGGATCACCGGAAACTGGTTGCTCCCTTGCCACTGGTAATATTTTCCTAAATATTGGGGCTATGAGAAAGGTCCATAAGTCATCTCCTTCACTTTAATTAACCATCCACGATTCGAGTGCTGCATTCGACTATGTCATTCGAAATCACATGTTATTCAGACGGAATTATGCCGGTGTTAAGCAGATGAGTAGAGAAGTAGGGGAATAGAACATTAACTGATCACTGAAGTTGGCAGGAAGGCATTATGATCATTCGATTGCTCACATTTTTGGGATTAGATCTTACCATGGACTAAATATTTAAAAAGACGACAGGAGCATGTACGGGTGGTTAGGGGATCTGCGAGTGTGGTTACTCGAGCATAAACTTGGAACTCAATATGTGTTTATCCTAGTCGCCATGATATGCGATACAATTGCTTAAGTAGAGTCTCTAGACACAGTTTTACGTCGGTCGGTCAATCATCCTAAACAGTTGCTAGTAAGACCACTGCATGTTACAGTGATTGCAGTCCCATAAGTTGGTGACGCGCTCATAATGCTACACTTGACCATGAACAACGTGAGTGCGTAATGTGTGCAAAATAGTCCAATGTGTAGGCCAATTTCGTCTTTTGCATTCACAAGCACACTTCCACTTAGACGTCAAAGACCGCTGCATTCAGCAAGCCAATGGCAACTGCTGTGCACACACACACACACAGGATCGCATTGCTGACAGCGATAGAAGTTGATGCTCACTTGTGAGGCCACGTGCCAACATCGGCATAGGGGATGGGCTTTTTGTGCACATTGTCTGATCGCGTGGACTTTACACTCCCCGCCATCCGACACTTTTACCTCTTCATCTTACTATTCTTCAACGCTTCACTATTGGGTGCTACGCTGAATTCTTCCCTTGGGACACAATAACTCCACACCATCACTCGTTTGTCGTTGTCGTCATGGTTGTAATGATAAGTAAGTAGGTTTCTCTGTTGCATCAATGCGTAAAACGCGTACGACTTCAAGCGAATATAATTGCCAAATGAGATTATTGCTTTGTTGAACCTCCTCAGTTGTGCTAATTTGGCCGCACTTCACTCCATGTGGTAGTCATTGCAACTAGTTTCCGGTTCCCTTGAGTCTACACCAAACTCGGTGCTTTTATGTGTTAGTGGAAGAGAATTTGTATCCCACGGAAGAATTAACCGTACACTGCTATGCCATAGCAACCACTGCACACCTAAGCAAAGTTGCAGCACTACGTGTGCATCTGCGCCAACAAATTTCTTAACCAACTTCCACATACGTGCATGAAAACTGTTGGCAGCCGAAATACCAAACAAAATGAGTTGAGTGCAGCCTTATTCAAATAATCCAAACTGGTGTAGCGCGTCACTTCACTTCTAGCAATAAACGTGTAAATAGCGTTTGGAGATAGAAACTTAGTTATCAACCGGTTAGTCGTGGTTGATGGTGAATGGCGTGGTTAATGGGGAAGACATTATGCTTAGCACGTGAGTGGATTGGGATCAGTCAATGTGGTTTTAATTGGGGAACACGTAAAGCGAAATGTGTCATCTTGGTGGGATGCAAAACAGCCGCAAGCAATGACGCCCCAATAATATTCAGATGCGCTTGTGATCGCATCGCAGGCTGAGTAGTCGTGGGGGAGGTCAAATCAACGTGTAAGAGGAAATACAGCATTTCTCTCATGCTCACTACGGCTCGATGCAGAATGAAGGGAGGCAAGGGCAAAGAGGCAGTGCTTACGCTGAGCTAAGCCAATATAACCTGAGTCGCTCCAAACCTCACTACTTCAACTCACACTTCTCCATGCTACATCCCTCTATCCTTAAACAGCGAGAGGTGTTGCAGACTGTCGAGAAAAGTAGGTCATCCTGTCCAGCTGTCTGACAATGCAACCAACGCTGCTGCCCAGCTTGCTGAATGGGAACAGTCGAGAGTAGTTGGCGCTAGTTATGTGAGCGTCAACGCCTTTCTTCACCGTTTACTTCCTCCTCTTTCGCCCTCTTTCTAAACCCTACTTCTTAATTCTCCGATTGTATGGCTGTCAGTCAGCCCCACTATCACTCCTGATTGCATCTGTATCTTCTTTCTGACACTGCTTTTACAATTTCTTGATTGCTGAGTGTGGACTCATGTCCGCATAAATCGAAACAAATAACAATGAACAGTGCAGCTGTAACGAGGAGATAAAAGACCTTCACATAAATTGAGCAACATCCGATTTTCCATTTTTACAAGTTGCGTACACAAGGTGGGCATGCCATGAAAATGCAACCGGTAAAGTTGCCAACCTCATTTTAGGGCAAGCACCTGTACTAATTCCTATTGAAGCGGTAACGAGTACCTTAGTAGCGCCATATTCTTTTCCATGCCGATAGGTTGGACAAGTGGTTTCTGACAACAACAGATGTAAACAAGGAGTCCCTCAGTGCTCTCGCTTTGCGTTGACTTTGAGCGCATAATTTTGTTAGTAAAGTATCCTAGGTAGCGTCCATAGTCGCCAAATCCTCTTTTTTCATCACAAGGTATCCTCTTTCAACTATCCTCCTTCTTGCTGTCACTCAACACATTTGTCTTCTCACTCCTTTTCACGGTCACAGGCATGCCGCCACCACAAAATCTGCCTATCACGATAATTTTTTTTACAGGCCAACGTTGATCGAGTCACTCATACTCCAAGTCGTCTTGACCATTTATCCCTAATTTCAAGGCATAATGAGGACATCTTATTTGTAAAGTGGTATGGGTTGCTAAACTCATCAACTTTGCATAGTCTTACCAGCTATAATACTAAGTAGGCAGGTTCTGCTCAAACTAATTTTGAACGCAGTCGCGTGGGAGATGTTAAAATGTAACATCTGCCGATAAAATAATTAGAAGTGTAATGCGGGTGAGTCCTTAAATACGACGAAATCCACAGGACTTGATTCATTTTTGATAGGTGCTTTAGTCTGAGACACCTCATTGTTGAACAGAAGCCACCATCGAGTGATGTGGCCAGAGGCGATAGGTAAGAGACGAGTGATTTCTGTTGCATGAAGCAGGTTAGTTTGTACTCCAGACCCTTTTCACCCAAGATTCTAACAGTCTTTCCTCTTCTCCCTACACTCATCTTATTTGCGTCTACTTTGCTGTACTGAGTTCCCAAAGTGAATTCCACGGTCATGCACAAGGTGTTTCTCCCCCGCATCCTTTGCATTGCTGCGTGATACGTACACTGTTACTTCAATCGGCGCCGTGACTTAAGAGCTTTGATCAATGAAGCCCTTAATCAACATTCGGAAGCATTCAATAGGGTGATATAGGATAAGTCGCAAGTGACATAAATGAGACAGCTCACGAATTTAATCCAGCAGCAGCGCAGATAGCTTTTCGTTTCCTCATGTTTGGCATCGGTCACAATGAATGATGTGACTTCATTGTAAAGACGTCGACACGACCCAATGACCCACCCAATATTGACCGAAACGCTTGCGTTATAAGCATGGTTATTTGGGCCTCCTCTGTCGTAAGGTCGCACTGCCAGCATTAGGTCATTGTCATGGCGTGTCACTGGCATGGCTCTACCATCCCCACAGATGGTCGGTTTGAATGCACCAAATGGTAAGACAGGCACGTTCGAACGGAGTCCAATTGATGTCATGCTAACCCGACTCGCGCGGTTACTCTCGCTACGAGATCCTTCTCACAAATTGCCTTGATTTTATTGTGCAAGAACGGCACGCAGTTCTCCTCATGGCGTGTGATTCACGCGCTTCTTAGTCTAATGCGGATGTCCTAGTTCCGATACAATTTTACGACTGACGTGGATTGACGAGCGCATAAGGGTAAACTATAGAGCGAAGTCGGCTCTTCTAAAGATGTAGTAACTGCAAAGATGTAGGTAATTATGTGATCGGTACCTATGTGGGTCTCTTCTATGTCAGAGGACTTAGAATTTTGCACTTCAGACACAGCCGCTGCCTTCTTGTAATGGTGAGGACCTTGGCTCTCCGCCATCACGCATTCATTTCATCATGGACAATAGGACTTGCAGCTGCAGATGAGTCAGAGAGAAGCGACGGAACCTTCATAAACTGATTTACGTGATTTCAATCGTGTCGCAAGTCGCCTTGTTCTGCTATGAATCTTTTCATTGTTCCATACCATGCTTGTGTTCTAAGTGCCGTTGAAACGAAAAAACTGGAATGCCATGAAATTACTCAGCTAGGTGGTTTTAGTGCAGCTTTTTGTTCGAGGAGTAATTGTAATGTCCGATGCGTGAACTCTTTCTAACATGCTTTCCAATCTGAACTACCGAACATTCCAGGGGTCAAAGTTAAAGGGATGACTACAGCTGGGCAAACGCTGAAAGCTCTTTACATCCAGTTGTCATTATTTTACGAGGTCAAAGCTCGTTCGCTTTTTTATGCTGCAGGTGCATGTGATTACACCTTACCTCCACAAGTAATTGTGGTAAACATGTGCAGTGACGGAAAGGAGAGGCATGCGGTTGATCTATTGAGTGGAATGATGTAAACACTGTCATACTCTTGTGCCGTCCCGCAGTATTTGGGGCTAAACACCTCTACTAAGCTCCGCTTATGCAAAGCCAGAGAACGGTTCAGCGAACTCTGTTAAATGATGGGCATACTAGCGCTTTGGCTCGCAGAACTCATAAATTACCTACATTCTATTGAGGTCGGCTCCATGTCACAATCAATGTGTAATGGAGAACATATCGGTCACTCAAATGCCACATTAATGCAGCAAATTTTTATTGCGAATGGATGACCATGAGTTTAGTTGTTTAGTTATTGAGTTCTTAGTAGTTAAACCAAGGAGAAGGGGAAGAAGAAAAACAAAGCAACATTTGCAACGCCTACTATGGTTTACCTTTCTTACTGATATGAGAAATGGCACTACTGACCATTCTGACATCACTTGTTGAGACATCTGGGGCACAGATGCGCATTCACCTCACCTAACTGCGCCTAATAATACTGACTGAGTCGATCGGGCCAGACAAATATTGCTCTTGTGGCGGTATGGTGTAGACACAGTCTTGCAGTGATGATTCGGAAATCAGTAATGACTCAGACTTGGCTGACCACGTTGTGACGCGTGCTCACTTACAAAACTAGAAGTTAATCACGAGCGTTGTGTCCTGAACATGGAGGTAAGCCTCACCTCGTGATTCGACCCTTCTGCGTTCCGCGTCAGTCTCATCGGAAAGACATTCGTGGTTTCGGTAAACTATAAAATGGTATGGGAGGGTGGAAGCGAAAATGCATAGCACAGATATACGGAAGTCCACTTCGGAAACACTGGGAATAGGAAAACATGCTTAAATTTGAGAGGAAAATGGTCAGGATGCAAATAGAGGGGTGGAAAAAGGAAGCCATCAGTGGAGTAGGTGAAAGCCAAATGCCTGTTAGGCGGCGGAACCTAATGCCTTGCCAGACAAAATTTTAGAAAAGCCACTGCATCTACGTAGAAGATGCCTAGCAATGGCATTGCACGGTTGCCGTCAAAGATTCAAGTTGACTCGATTTAGACCGCACGCATCAGAACCGGCGGCATGCATTGCTACCATTATAAGGTGTACAAGCATCACTAATATGATGGCATAATTCATGGTGTAGCTGTTGGTCTAACAGTAAGTGAATCCTTTTCCATCGTGTCCAACTGTCGGAAAATTGTTTACGATTGTCTTTGCTTAATTGATGCTGGAAAGGTCAAGAATTATCGTTCCCTGGTCTGTGGTTTTCACACCTAAATACTTACATAGTTGTCTTTGTCTCTCTGCTTTCTCCTGTTTGAGCATTCAACTTGCAAGCATTCAGTATGGTAGTCGGTTCACAGTGTGTCGTAAGACTGTTTTTTGCTCCATGATGCTTTTTCCTAGCAAATCATTTACCTTTGACGTGAACTTATATTTGGGATGTGTGGTTTGATCTGCCGCAGACTTAACAAACACTGACATGACCATCAATTAAGTAAGTAATCTTCAAGTTCTTCCCCTCAGCCTGACTTTGCACACATACCACATAGTGCGTCCGATATTGCTAATTACCACTGTCTGGCAGACCACATGATTCCACATTGTGAGCCTAGCAGCCACACTCGTCCCGACATTCCCCATCCATTTTAAAACACTCGTTCTCCCAGTATCGCATCATAATGTTGGTTGGACCAGCTCCACCTCGATAAGTAGCGATGCGTTCGCTTATGCTGTGCAAGTTCTGAGGGCAACTGTTGAAGAGAACTGTCAACCTCGAATGGCCTGAATGAAATGTGGATAATGTCAAGCCCTTAGCTGCTTCGACCTATCTATTTCTTGCCATTCACAAAGCGTTCCTAACCGAGTTGTTCCACCCAATTATAAAAAATAGAACAGATCATCACTGCTAAATGTGTTAGAGATTGAATGACCTATGCCGTCCCTAGATCGGTGCTGAGTCGTCACCTCGAACACTCTTGACTCGTTCGGGATTTATAGTCAACAGTCCCATTCCGATGGATCACATCAGTTGGAAAAGTTCCCATGTTTGCTTCTTGCATACCACATCCGCCTATCCGTCAACACAGAAGCCAGCGCAGAGCCTATGAGCCATTAGGACTCTGAAGGAAACGCAAAATGCAATCCATCCCACTTGACTCATCTCAACCCTCAGTTTAAATGGCTACACTCCTGAGGAAGGTCAAAGCATCCGTCTGAGATTTTGCAGTGTCAACAGTCATTTCCAACTTGTCGCTCTTTAAATCAAATTCAACGTCCATCAGCTGGACAACCGGTGTGGATGCAGCCATGCGTATCAACTACTTGCGTGCGCAATCAGTACTTGATCAATAAAGTGTAACCAAAATCGGGAGGTTCGATGCTTTTATCGACATTGCAAAGTTCTCCTCCGACATCACGTTCACAGTATAAATTGGCAAAATACTAAAGTATTGCAGCCCTCGGAGCTTTGCCATTAGCAGACGCGGACATGGCACGCTGGTAGGAGTCACTTTGCTCCTTCTGATACCGGATAGCTGCAGGAACATTTCTAAACGAAGCAGATGAGGGCCGCGGGAAGAGTAGGTGACATGGTAATGATAGGATCCCGCCTCTTACCAACCTACCCTACTTCTAGGCCACTGAGCTTACGACCAGATCACAAAGCTGGCCCTAGGATGAATTTTAATTAAAGTGTCTTGAACTATATAATATTGATGAGATCAAGTGGAAAAAGCAAACTTGTGCGCTTGAGATCATCGACTAAACTGATTAGGCTGACCGACAGGATCCTTTATAGTTGACGTTGGTGTGGATGCATCTTAGCAGCCCATGTACCAACTTCATCTTGCAGCGAGTTGAAAGCCGTTGATAACTCGGACCGAGCTGGTCTCATTGTGCCACGAATACATAGAGCTAAGCCTAGAGTTCATCACGAGTGTGATGTCCTAAGAATACAGTTAAGCCACCCAGTGCTTCGGCTGCACTGTGTTCAGCGTCGATCTCATCGGAATGACAATCGCTATTTTGGTAGACGGTAATGATTGCATACGGAGGTGGAAGAGAAAGCGTGCAAAGTAGATATACAAGCGCGCTGGGTACTCAACGGTGGCGGCACCCAAGTGACGCAAGTCCAGTAGGACAGAGCTATTCGTAAGAAATGATTTGCTAATTTTTCCCTTAACCTAACGTACGCTGTTGCGTATCCCATTTTATTGCATTCCTCTTTTCTATTTCGACAAATATCCACTTGGACTCTTGTCTCGTGGTATTTGTACGTCACAAACACGGACCACAAATGCACGATAAGACATTACGGAAAGAATTACTCCTTCAATGTTCATTTGTAAAGCATGCTTAGGAATATGAGGGTGATGCCATGCTTCATCCAGCTGCCACTACCGCTTGGTCAGCTATGACAATGATGAGGTGGGTTGATTAAAATTTGCCAGCTTAACGGATCTCTTTGCACTTGCTCCTTCTTAAGTATCAACTTTTTTATTATAAGCAAATTACCCATTTCTGCTGGCTCTGGTTTTGGCACTCACAGCAAGAAATTGTCATACAGTCGGTCTTCGTACAACTCACGCATCGCGCACGCTCAACGAGGTCAAATGACACAGACACACGCACGTGTGAGGTGTGGTCACGCGGTCCTCCTCCCCACTCACCCACCCACCCACCTCCACAGGGATGATCTCGCAGGCCAGCCAGCGCTCACGTCTCATGTTTTAAGGCCAA
>JADWOT020001633.1:0-16000 GCA_036345935.2 Taenia hydatigena | reverse complement strand
CAACGCCAGCATTACCAAACTCGTATAGATCTACACTTTGTGATTTTGTGTACATGGGCTGCGTCTCCCTCCCAACATCTGCGTATGCCTCAGTGCAATCAGCTATTCTTCTGCATTCTCTAACGCAGTCATTCATCCATCCACCCACCTACACGTACCAGTCACTTCGTCCCGTCACAGGGCCACCATCACTGTCTTTTCAGATCGCCTTTCCTCTCCGCATTCCACAACCCATAACCACGTCAGCCGCTGAGACTACAGTCCCTGCTCAATCACACGCCGCCTTCTTCCACTCCCAACACTTCACCCTCCTGCTCTCCCAAACATTCTGCATCACAAACCAATCTGTACCGCCACACTCTCTTATGCAGTAGGAAAATACACTTTATTACATCCTCTCTCCACTCCCTTATTCAACCATCCGAATCAGCCTATTCCATATGTGATGGTAAAGGTGCAGGTGGAGGTGGTGGTGGTGGTTCACGATACACGAGCAGTTCATGTCCTCCATCTGGTGGCTCCCCCATAGATGACGACGTGCTACTGGCAGCGCTCCTCCTCAAACTCAAATCGTAGCACGCAAACTCCAACAACTCCATTGTGTTCCAGTGGTTGATTTCAAAGTACTTGCAGCAACGAAGGCGCCAGTTTACACTCGTGGTGGCCAGTGGACTATTCTCAAAGTCCTCCATACTGTCCACGAAAGCGGAGAGCACCTCCATGTCTTCTTCTCTTGCACCATATATGCTTTTTATCAAAACTGCAATGACCAGTATCTGATGCGGTTTTATAATGTCAAGAAAGCTAATGAGGTTGTCCATCATGTTAAAATCCCTCTCTATTATGTAGATAAAACAATCGTAATGGCGGAGGTGGTCAAGGAAGTCCTCTTTTAAAATGCGCACCTTATTTTTATAGTTGCCCCCTGCCGGGTAATATTCAACATAGGAACCATTTAGTCTAAATTTATGGTCCATAACGAAGGGGCTTCCTTTCAAATAATGGTCATCGGCGAGATCGAAATCAAGTCCAAACGTGTGAGGAGAATCCCAAGATCCTCCCTCACCTGTATCGAGGGCTGTGTACACATTGTACGCAATAGGCAGCTGGCAGCAATGTACTGTCGGCTTGATAAGGTGGTGGCCACGTTGGGAAAGGAATCGTTGGAGTGAATTTTACCTCCCCCATGTGATACTGCACAGCCGCAACTGCGTCTCGATACGTGTCTGACGAGGGTCGTGGAAAGAGCATTTTGCACCTGTCGTCTTTTTAGCTATTTAGTCCATGGTAAGATCTAATCCCAAAAATGTGAGCAATTAAATGATCATAACGCCTTTCTGCCAACTTCAATGATCAGTTAGTGTTCTATTCCCCCACCTCTTAACTCATCTGCTTAACACCGGCATTATTCGGCCTGAATAACATGCGATTCCGAATGACAGTCGGATGTAGCACTCGAATCGCGGATGGTCAATCAAAGTGAAGTAGATGACTTATGGACCTTTCGCATAGCTCCAATATTTAAAAAAATGCTACCAGTGGCAAGAGAGCAACCGATTTCCGGTGATCTACAAATCTTTGTAAGAAAGACGTTTTGTTGCTTTTGCTCATAGAACACAAATCAATCGTGCAGATACTGCTGCATACCGCATACGGGCAGTGATTTTGTTAACATCCTGATGCACTCTCGTTCTCTGAATTGCTGTCATCATTTACAAATGCACTAATCCGTCAACAGAATGCTTAGTGTGCCAAAGTCCAGAGAAGTAAGCAATTGGTTTGAGTCTTGCATGAAAGAGTGCATCTTTGATGAAGAATTATCTACCACTGGTTCAACACATCAGATTGATAGTGATGCAAATGCTTCTGCCTTGCCAACATGCATGCACAGTAGTCGCACGCATTCAGTAATGTAGTCGCGTGGTTATGATTGCGTTGTAGACTGAATATTCGTAAGACAGATCCTCTTTTTATGCATGTGGGAATGTGGCGGTTTGTGCATGCATGCTTTTGCCCACTCCAAGCATAGTTGAAAGCAATAGCAAGTGGCGTCAGGATTGCGAAGAGTAGATCCCAGTCAACTTACTCTCCTTTCACCCATCAGTCCACTCACACACTCACCCACCCACCTACTCATTCCCATTCATCTACTTCAAGCGACAGTTGGAGAGCTCCCTCATGGCAACTAGTTCGAGTCATTCACGCACTCTACTCATTTCTTTGCAGTAAAAACAAATTATGTCACTAGTTACGCCGTAGGAGGTAGGATGTACTACTTAAACAGCACGGCTGGCATTGCAACTGGGAATTCATTTCGAATTGTGCATGATCATGGTGCGGACTGCGATCTAACGCGATTCGGCTACAATTCACGCAGCCCTTAACAAGCCTCAAACTAGTCGCAATGACCACCACAAAGTGGTGCATTGTCACTAACTTAGCACCACCGGAACACATCAAATATTCGTTAAACTCATTTGCCAATCATACTGATTTGAAACCTTAACTGTCCTAAGGCGACATGACTGAGCGCCAGCTCTACGGATCTTAGTCTGAATGGAGACGACTACTGAGTGGTAAGTGGTTTCAGTGGATGCAGTGAGGAGAAATGGATGGAGCACACAACGGTGAAGCGGTGCACAATGGAGAGTGGGATGAAGATAGGTAGTGTGTGGAGGCATAAGCGTCCGGAAGTAGGGCTGGCCAATTCCGTGACAGATTAGACAGTGTAGCTAATGCCAAGTAGGCCTTCCCCTGACCGGTGTGCAGACACGGCTTTACAAGCACATTCAAACATTTATCACTCCCTGCAGCGTAACTGCAAAAGTTCAAGCCACTACCGTATGCCACTGCGCATACAGTAAAGAGTTATCTGTGAGCATTTGTGCAATGCACTTGACACTGCCTTACTGCAGTCACTCGAATTTGTGCTTGAAGTGGAGTTAAAGCTGTAAAAGCTCTGGAGAAATCTTGTTTAATAATTGTGGCGGACTGAATGATTGAATGAGCACTTGATGTTGATGAAATGATAAATGGTGAATTCATGCATGATTCCACTGCAATACAAGCCTAGTTTTTATTTATGGGGGTGTAATACTCGTGAGAGAAATAAAGGGCTGGGACACGTCTCCAAACCTTTATGCGGATACAGGGCCAATCAAGATACGCCACTCATTTCACCGTGCAGCCAAATTCTTGGCACATTAACAGGTCACCCTGTAAGCACATTGAAAAGACAGGCAAAATATGATACGGAGTAAATCTGGGTAGGGGGCTGTAACCCATATTAATCACTAGCAATTAGAATCGTAGGATGTGACTTATAACAAACGCATAAATATATACATGTGTAGAAACTGCACGAAAACAAAACTCGCATTGAGATTGTGGGGAGAGATTCTATGAGAAGCAGTATTACCAGTCAATTATATGCCTTATTGTGTAGTAACGCTACCAAGGTAAAAAGCACGATTTTGCAAAATCTCTACTATGTCACCTCATTGGGTCGATGGCAGGTAGATGGTTCTAGCCTTAACAAGAAGTGTCGCATGGGAAGCAAAATAGAGACCATCAATTGTACTTGATTACTCCAAACACTTCCATGAGAGGTCCTAGTTACATGGTTTTAATTACACTTAAGTAGTTATTTTCATTGGGGCGAAATTCCCGGAATATTGCCTTTAAATTAGTCAACAATTAGAGTGTTAGCGTGCGGATTGAAAAACTCGACGCACACTGGCCATTCTTATAATAGCCAATAGTTTCCATTTGTACTGAGGCGTCAATTCTTAATCTACCCAGCGTTTCTCCATTGATTGTAAGATGGGCTGACTTCGGGCCATGCTAGCAGCCCTAGTATTATGCCCTCTTCTGCCTTAAATAAATTCTCGGCACGCTACGTATGGGTTGCGAAATAAGGTTTTTTAAAGAATGTGTGAAAATATAGGATTCATGCTGCGGGCAAACCACATGCGAATGGTTTATTTGGGCTGTATTTACTAGACATAGCTAGCCAAGTTGTCGAACGGGGATCACATCAGCTCTAACCCTATTTAAGCCCGAACACATGTTCAGCAGTGTTCGTTCTTTTAGCACTAACTACAGCGCACGTGTTGCAGCACTTCCAATATATTACCCAGCTCAGCCTCAAAGGAAAACTTCATGTGTGCAAAATGCCTTAGGATACAAGTTAACCCCATCCCATACGGAGCACACATGGCAAGTGTGCATCATGGTAAGTCCCACTCCCCTTTTCAAGGCGTGTATTGATGCACAAGCATTACTTAGAATTCAGGGACAACTCGATAACTTGTGTAATTGGGCAGGCAAATCAGGAGAATGAGTGGTTTGCATCCATCAACTTACTGCACCACCAGTGCGCCTTTCGGCGATTCACTCAACACTACCTCAATCAACTTAAACATAACTTAGAATGTTTGTCAGCATGCTGTCTGGATTGCTTAAGGATGGAGGTGTCGACTGGAAGGTGCTCATTTATCAAATGGGTAGGTAAATCTAAACATTGTCCTCATTACACTCGCACTACAGTAACACGTTCGCTGACAAGGGTGCGCGATTTCATTTAAACACTTTCCAAGCTTCGTAGCACAGCGTGTGCTTTGTGCATCCCCAGCAATTCGAGGGTTTCGAATCACTCATGCAGCACTACATGGAAGCGCACACTGGTGAGTTTGTAGATAATTTAGTCCAGTTGGCTAAAAATATATTATTGCATAAGCATGCTTTAGTGGGCATACGAGCTTCTCCAGAATTCATACCTTGTTGTGATATGCTGCAGGTCAAAATAAGGAGTCATCTGATGCACGCTACTACTGCATGGAATGTTGTGGGGACTGTCCAACATAGGAGACACTGAGAGACCACATCCACTTAAGCCGTCCTTGTACGTTTCCCTCCATTTGTAAGACTCACTTCTTGATGACTAATTTTGCCGATCATGTTCCTGCCTTGCAGATGCTTGGAGCAAGCTGTACAATCAAATGGGATAAAAATTCCTCCAAGCAGATGAGCTTCGTAAGTCCCAAATGAGTTCATTTATTGCCTTAAAGCATTTTTAGAATAGCGATTATCACTAAGGTAAAACCAGTTGAGCTCGCCCAATTTTAATGGGCCTACGACAACGGATTCGCCCTTGCGAAACTTGCTTTAGTTTGTTGATATTGCGGGAAGCACATGAATCGCAGGGATCTGCCAGTCGAACTTCTTAAAAATGTCAGGTGTTTTAGGAATCACCCTTGGTGTAAGCTCTGCTTGGCTACGCTTCGATTCTGTTTAACGTGCTATCTTCTGCCACCTTCCTTGGGCAATCGTTTGGGCATATGCTTTAGCATAAACATTAGTGCAACCTGCGCCTATTCCGTTGTCCGATGTTCCTGCAATTTGCCACTTTCAAATATACGGACTCATGCTTTTCTATTCAATTATTCCTTAATGCTTTTAAGGAAGCGCTTAGGCATTTGTTTGACCTAGTAAGTAGAAATTCTAACGCAAAATTGATTGAGCATCCATCTGGATGCAAGTTGCACCATACAACTTCCTAACCTTTGGACCAATGCAAGGCAAAGACTAATTCTTTTGCATATAAATCCTTCTAATCTACGCAGGGCTGCTGCGATGGTCAGCGGGCAACAATGCCGCTCAGTTCAGATGCTAGACTTTAAAAGGCACGCCACGTATAGCTAGGTAAACTTTCCTCCTAGCTTTCATTCAAAAGGAAGTTCGCGTTCATTTGTAATGCAAATCCTCTTTCAGAATTTTGCCTATCCTTGGATCATCAATGGTTCTGCAGCACATTATGTCGTTAAGCATGAGATTCTTGGAGTCAAATAAATAGCACAAAACTTACTTGACATAGTAGAAGATTTGTGACTTCTCATCGCTCAAATTCCAAAATAAGCAGCAGCATTAGCAGACCTACTGGTGTACAACAACTTGTCCAATATTCATGTCCCGATGCGGAAGAACTGTAGCGCAGTAAACAAGTCTAGTCTTGACTAATTTGGACTGGGTCAGAAAAGGCAAGGCTAGCAACTTCGGCTAGATTATGACAATCTCCAGTGAGGCGACTTACACGTTGCCGTTTAAAATGACTTACCTAAACCAACTCGGCAAAACTCATTTCAATGAGAATTGAGGTGTTCTCTTTCTATCACGCAGACATTAGGGATCAAGGCAAGCAGACTAGAAGCAGGCCTGATGACGTCTTGAAAATGAATGGGGAGGGCTCTCTTATCTGCGCTTCCTTTCTCATTTACCACTCTAGCACATCTTCGGAGATTGTCTCCTTTGTCACCTACTGCGCTCTATACACTCACACGTGTTGAGTCCTACCCAGTGTCATACCGTTCGTGCTCCTTGCATAAAATGCATACGGGAAATGAGAGTGAGTATTCCCTACAATTTAGCTTCTTACCTTTATTTTCCCACTTTGGCGTTAGGAGAATGTCTTTTCTCTCTGATATTCTTAATTGCACACTTCACCGTTTTAACATCAAAAGACCAGAAGTGATTAAAAGCATAAGTTATGCCACCAGCTTCCCCTCCTCCCCTGCTTTATCTTTCCTTCCTTCTCCCTATCCTCATTTTCGTCACAACTGATATCCTTGTGTGTTTCATTAATCAGGGTAGAAATATGTGTAGCGTTTGATAGGAATTCATATTCCTTCCACAAAATTGATTTCTATATGCTTCACTTGAATACTTGGCCAGAAAAGTGGGCCAATAGAGAAATTTAAGAACATGCAAAAAGAAAATAAGAAATTCAGTGCCCTGGCACCATGCAGAGACATCCCATTTTGACCTTTCCCATCCTTTCCTCTACTTACTCTCCGTAAACCTCTCGCTTTCGCCTCGTACCCAATCATTCTTTCTTTGTTTCGCCCAGGTTAGTGATGTTTGCTCGCCACCATTGTACTCCCTAGTGCAAGGCAACAATGGATCTTGGTATGGAATTAGAGTAATCGGCAGAAACGCACCTTCGCTAGAGCCATAGTAATCGCAATGGGTGGCTTGCCAATGCATAACGGGCATCCTCTCAAGAAAAGCCGAGGACAAACAGTCACAACGAGGCAGCGCATTTAAGTCAAAGCACATTAGCATCGGTGGTTCTTCTCATTCTCTTCCTCCTCCTCTGCATGCACTAAGATGAACATAATTCGGTCAAGCCACGAAAGCTCAGAAGTGAGTGGCACCAGCTCCATCAAAACCACCTCCTAGTAGTTCTGTCCAAAGTCCACACCTAGACGGCGCTGAGCGACACCACACGGCACGTGTTGCAATCGATTTGCACGTGTCAGGTTTAACTTGTGTCACCACACGACAAACCGTCAGACATGCTGTTCTGCGTGTTGCATGCCTACATTTATTCATCCTGCTTTACCGCCTTGCCATTCATGCCATTCAGTATTCGTCAGTGCTTCTCTCCTGCCTCGTTTTATTCTTGCCCCCAGCCGTATTTGTATCCTTTGCTTCCGCCGCAACCCTCTCCATCTCCTCATCACTCCAAGGCTTTTAATCCTTAATCTTAGCGGCGACAAAAGGGCAAAAAACAGATAGATGCCACAAAAAATAAAAAGGGGTGAATTTTGGTGCTAACACCCCTTCCTCTACCTGTGCTACTTTCTACTCCCGGAATTCACTTGCATGCGTCATTTCAATATTTTTGCATTCGATGTCCAGCATGATCACATGGAATGGGAGCTATGGCTAGGCAGTTCACGTGTCATTGGGACAAAATCTTCAAATTTCACCTAGACACGCGTCCAAATGAGTAAGCGATCGAATCAGTTCATAAAAATAGATGGCAGAAATATAGAAAGCAGTAAAGAAGGCTACGCCAGAACAATGTGGGGAGTCATCCTACAACGTGTATTTCCAATCCTTTTCTGTCCATCTCCACTTTTACTCCCTCCATTCTAGCGACTTCTTATCTCTTCGCATCAACCCCAATCAGTCCCTGTCTCATTCAGCTAAAATATCATGCTACCTAACTCCTGCTGAAAAAACGCAAAGACCACAATTGCCGTTTCGAATGCAAAACAGCAATTATTCCAAGCACAGAAGCAGGAATACGCATCGGAAATGCCCCTTCGTTAGCTCAATAGCAATAGCTAGGGGCGGGTCTTTAAGCTCTTATCTACCGAGCATGCTCCATCCCCACAGGCGTCTTATGCATTAAATTTAAGTCCGCTTTAATATTTTAGTTTGGCCTGCCTAATCGACTCGATACAACTGCATGTCATGCAAGTTGAGGTCTTCTCTTTCTCGCAGATACTTGGTATCAAAGCACACATGGAAAGGCGAGCACTCTCTCTTGTCTACGCCTCCTATCTCATGTCTTACTCCAACGCATCTTCGGAGACTGTCTCCTTTGTCGCCTACTGCACTCTATACACTCACACGCATTGCGCCCTGCAGGAGACAAATTTTCTGCACATAGTATATGATTTTTGACAGGTTCATGTGCCGTGTACACTTCAGTCTGAAATAAGCGGAGGCAAAGAGTTACGGGAAGGAAAAAGCAATTAGATAAAGTCAATTGGTGGAATGCTGGTAGAATGCTAGCAAAGTGCAGGGTTGAGATAGAACGGCCAAAGAACTAGCCATCGAACGTAAGACCGAAAGAGATTTTATTGCGCCCAGGACGAAAGCGTCGATTTGATCTGGCTACCACTGCGGTTCACATTCTTTGTTTGGATCTCGCTCGTGATGTCGCCTTTTCACCCTGTTTCATCCTGCTTTAATTGCGATTCCTATTCTGCAATTTGTTGTCTCACGCAATTAATCTCTCATTTCCCAAAGAAAATGTAACAAATGTGAGCAGATTGACATGTTAAAGTCCATTTTGAAGCAAGTCTTGGATAATATCTGAGTGTCACTGTTCACTGGCATGATCCGTTTTGTACAGCTGTAGTTCCGATTGCGTCTCTCCACTTTGTTGTCTCTCATAATTGTTTTCTCATGCTTTTAAGAGAAATGGTAATAAATTGGGTCTGATTGACACGTTTCACAGAGCATTCCGTGCCGCTTCCTTTCGCAGTGGGTAAATATGGTAGTCCTTTGTTCGACAAATATTTTTGCGATGCTTTGACTAACACAATGGTCTCCCAAACCCATTTGTTAGGGATTTGGTGTACCTTAGAGTTGGTTTGTGCTTATTAAAATTTGCTAGCTGTTGCGGTGCTCATCAAAGTGCTTGTGTGAAAGTCAATGTCAGTTAATGGCAGTTTAGTCGAAGGTAGAATTTTCCGTCACGTTACGTGGAACGGTAAAACCGGTGCTCGGAGTCGAAAACATCTAGAATCTAAAGAAAACATGCTAAAGGAAGTAGGTCTTATCGTCAATAAGTGTAGAGAGTTGTTTTATGGTTAATGCACAAATCTGTATGCTTGAAGGTCTATAGTGTCAGCTTGACTTGGTTGTCTACCTCCTCTTTCCCAAGGTAGTCGGCTAATCTTCACACTAATTCCTCTTCAGCGTTGTAATTTAATCCGAAGTGCTAATAAGAAAGCGTGGTCTTAGCCAGGATGTGGCTGATCTTGCATAAAATTGACGTGTCCTCAGCATCTCCGAATAAATATCAGCATAGGAATGGAGCACTACGGCTCTCAAGTTGCGAGTTGAGCAGTGGTAGAACAGCAGGTTCGCCACCTTCATTTACTACTGCTTGCGCTGCATCCCATCGTTTGCAGCTCTCACGCAAGCAACATGGATAAATTGCCTCTACCTGACATGAAGGTTTACACTAGTTTTATGTGCCGCGTTGCTTAACCTGCCTTTCTTTAGCATCTGCGCCTTGTAGCCATTTTAAGTGCTAATCTCTTCCCACCACGGAGGGTTCACTTTAATCTGAATGAAGGCAGAAAGTAGGGGAGCCACAGGAGGAAGAGCGAGACTAAATGTAATGAAGTGAGTCGGTGGGCGGTAAAGTGTTGGCGACATGTAGAGTCAAAAGTAAATGGACAACCAACTGGCCATCCAACGAAGGACTAAAAGAGATCTTACTAGGCTCAGGATAGAACTATTTGAAGCGTATGATGAGGAGAATGAGCCCTTGCACCCATATACACCTAAGTCCATGCGCACGCACACCTTCCTACCTGATTCCATGCAATACCAATTAATGTGACCCTCCTAAAAGACGACTATTGAAATGGGCAATAACACACATGCGGGCTTGGGTAGACAAACAGACAGGTAGGCATAAACACATAGTGAAAAGGGCACAGATAGATTAAAGATGTAGAAGGAATTCTCTGCAAGGTGAATGTAGGAAGTGGGCGATGAGATAGGCGGGCAGGAGTTTGGTCAGTCCACGAATTACGAAGCAGTAGCAACGCGTCCACCTTTACTTCCGATGTGGTAAGTGGAGGAAGGAGAGGAGGAGGAGGAGGAAGAAACAGGATTAAGGCGAATTGATGTAGAAAAGCTAAAGCAGTCAAATGAAACATGAATCGGCGGATTGTTGACAATACAAGCTAGGTACGCGAAGACAAGCTTTAGTTTCAGGCACAGTGTGGTTTGGACAAACCTGGTCCGGTTTGCGCTAATCCAAACTGGTCGTGCTTCTTTGCTTAACTTAGCCATGTTGCAATTAAGAGAGAGACTAGTAGAGAGACAGAGTAGACTCACTAAGAGCGCTCTGGCGGAGGAAGAGGTCGAAAGAGCAGAAGGGAAGAGTGGAGAATTGATGTTAGATTCGAAGGAGGTGAAGGTGAGAGAAGCGCGAGGAAGGCAGAGGAGCCAGATGTTCTCGTGCCACTAAAGCGGAAAACAAGGGTAAAATATCTCAGTGTAGATGCATTGTAGAGTTGGATGCATGGAGCACACACGGTGAGACATAACCTTCTGACACCCATTTTTAGAATGAATGCAGCCAAGTTTGTGTGACGTATAATGTTTTCTATAATAGAATGCAATTTTTCGTAGCTGTTTACCGATTTTCGAAGATGAACTGCATTTGGTTTCGATACACTCGCAAAGATCAATTATAGCAGTTGTCCTAAGACTAAGCTTGACGGTGTTTTGTGTATTTTTAAGAATCCTTACGGTTAAAAGATCTTTGCTCGGCAGTGGTTCTTCAAGTTTGGCAGTTTTGCAGTCATCGGTCGTGTTTAGTGCACTGTCTGTCCATATAGACGGCACGTTGCGTGCTTTGATTGCAGCATTTTTTTGGTTAGATGAGCTCCGTTAGTTAAAGAAGGAAAGAAACTGTTCCATTTTAGGCTTCGCATGAAGCCAATGATGGTCCAAACCTTCAGGATGGCAAGAACGTACCTGTCTGTGGTGGAGCACCTAATGTGCTCCAAGGGATTGCTGAAAAAGCGCAGAATTTGAAGTTTGAGTTCTCTCTTACTCTCCACTCCGACCTAGAGGTTGGTGTGATCTGTGCTGTGCCTCAATGAATCCGTTGTGCACCCTTTTCCCGAAGTCCATTCACAAATGCAATATGACAGCTACATTTTGCAAATTGTTACAGTAACCATATCGGTCGAATTTATCGTGTTCATTGGACGCGGGTGTAGCTGCAGTTCCCTCCGAAAAGGTACTTGAGTATGTTCTTCTCCACTAAGGAACTGAATGTCGTCTCCTGTAACTTTAGTAGAAGCAATCGGACCAAGCTTAAGCCAAAGTTGTAAAGATTTTGCTGCGACCGCTGCGCCAACGTGCATCCTACTTTAGCGTCGCACAGCGTATCAATCCGCTGCCTTGATTGACATTGTTTCTCTAAGTTCGAATTTGTTCCTGCAGATTCGAGGACATTCTTCAAATGGATTAGTTGGTGACTCAGGTAACGGGTGTATGCAAACATTGCATTTCACCGCTCGAAATGGGACAACTGAACAAATGAAGCAGCACATTAGCAATTTTTCTTCCGAGTCTGCAAAGGACAGGTACTTCGTTGGGGTCGTGCTGCCGTTGAAGGGCGTTTTGGCAGTCAGCGGTCGCTGATGAAATTTTGTCGAAACTGTTGGAAGTCTGTCGCGAAGCAGGGTGCAAGCGGTGCTGCGTTGTGGCTCCTGCGCTTCGAAGCGGTAGGCAAAAAGAGCCACGTCAAGGAGTGCGATAATTGTGGATGCATGGAGAAAGTTGCTCTTCGATTAAGAGTTGCGTAAAAATGCAC
The DNA here is from genome assembly GCA_036345935.2 of Taenia hydatigena. NCBI lineage: Eukaryota > Metazoa > Platyhelminthes > Cestoda > Cyclophyllidea > Taeniidae > Taenia > Taenia hydatigena. Next base: position 3,858 of record JADWOT020001633.1, on the reverse strand, counting down.
ATTTATGCATATTCGAAAAGCCCCTATTTGTGCACGCTACTTGCCGTTTTGTCAACTTTGATGAGGCGTCACGCCTGGGCGCGAGGTGTAGTTTTTGCATTGGCCACAGCTGCAGTTTGTTCTATGGGAATCCAGGGCTGGTTTAGGGCTAACTGTCTCTTCTTACTTTCACATTTCCTGCGTGTTCCGCTTGTTCGCTGCCGCCAGTTGTTTAGGTGCTTTCACTCAGCACTGGTTTACTTTAATTGTTGGCAGTTTTAACTTTTGTCCCCATTAGCGTTTGGTAATGCCACTGGCTGAATTTGTCCACTGTGCGCATCTTGTTATCGCTTTCCGTTTGGAAGGGTAGATGGCGTACTTTCGTCCGTTACTCGTTTTTTCATTCCAATATGGCCGGGAAAGTTTGCGCTTAGCGGGTTTCAATAAATATGCATGTACCTTTTGAGAATTTTGACTGGGACAAGTTTTTTGTGTTTATCACAAAGTATAGTAAATTTGTAGTTACCGAATTGAGTGTACTGGATGCTGATGGGCAGAACATGGCAGTTTGTTTCATTGCACGTGTGGGCATCTGCAATGGGCTGGAATTGTCAGTTGCAAATAAGTGTTCGTCTACGTTCGGAACAGTTGCCTTATTTACACACGGTACTTGTTCTACCGTTTTAAGCACACACACACACACACACACACACACACAATGGCTGGCCTATTGCAAATGGTATCGGTTGACTTTGGGTGCTGCCATTTGTGTTTGATGCAGTGGAGGTATAAGTGAACAAGGTAATGCGGGCGGCGGAGGGGGTGTCATCGGCATCGGGATCGGCATGTCCAAGGTATAGAGGCAAGTGTTTGGCGCACGTGGGCCTCCAACTCTGTACTCAAGAGCTTGACGATATGGGCGTCTGTCTCGTTCCTTTTTTAAATGCGACGTCTGATGTTGAGTTGACAAGTCCTGCGCAGATATGGGCAAAGGTCGGGTGTGGTCTAGTTCTGCGACATTAGCTGGCTTTGCGTCTATCGCATGAGTTTTATGTGATGGGTCGCCTTTTCTGTGGTATGTGTATGGCAGTGTTGGGAACCTGGATACGGCAGTCGTGGCAAGTAGTGTCTTGTCCCCGCCTTTCTCTCTACTCATGATATCCCTTTCCACCATTAACCAATTATGGGTGTTGTTTTGAGACAATTACTTTGTGAGTTGCTGGAATTATTTTCTTAGTTATTTGCGCCCCTGTTCCTTTTTACTCAGTTGCTTGGTCACTTGTTAGAGATGCAGAGGTAGAGGGCAGGTGAGGCGGCAAAGCTAGTGTTAGCTGTCGAATGACCTTTTGCGTCATTCCGTATATCTCAATCTCTTCATCCTACGACCCACCTACATACCTGCCTATCTGTCGATTTTCTGGACCATCGATCTGTTCGCCTGTCTCTTTCTCGACCTGCAAAACATGTGAGGGTCAATGTGGGCAGCATGCGGTAGGCATATGAGACTGACCGAGACGGATCTGTCCACAGTGTTCACAGAAAGGATTCAAATAGTGGACAATAAGTAACCTTGAATGGCCAAGATTTTGGAACGCACTTTAGTCAGGCTAATGCAAAGCTACTGGGGGGAGGTGAAAATACCAATTTTACGTTGACAGGTCACTCAATTAGCCGAATGAAGGTAAGGGAGGTGGGCAGTTGTCAAGTACTGTCGCTGCAAGAATGCAGGTGCTGCCGGAGATGAGATGCAGCTAGCTAGCCCACACTAGGCACCCATGGAAGTCGAAGTGAACTGGGTCACGTCAGTGCAGAGCTGTGCCGATGGCCTTTCGTGTGCTCCTGAATCCGTTTTCCTACAAGGCGCAGAGAATAAATATTCCAGCGAGTAAGTATGGTATCTGCTACACATGACTTGGCCCTTAAGTGGGGAGTCGCGCAAAATGGTCTTAGCTGGTTGGTTGTTCAAAATCATCAAACTCTTGCGAAAAGTTGCGTGCCTCAACGTCATGGTTGTATCTATCGATTCAGACCCATCCACATAGGCACGGGATCCACAACCGGGTATCAACATTGTCAGTCTGCATTTCTCCTAGGGGTCGCATTATTAATCGGTCAGCGTCTATCCACAGGGTTGCAGGACTCATTTAGGGATCACTGCGTCGAACCGTGTCCATCACAATCGGCATGAGACACATCAACGAGTGCTTGACGCGTAGTGTTTTTACGATTGACCTCTGCGTCATTACTTCTTCCCACCGTGCTATCGTTCTTGCTTTTGTTGGTGGGCATAGAGTTACTCCTTTCTTTTAGCGTGAGAAGCTGTTCTATCATCGTTAGAATGATTAACGATTTAATTGTGTTGTTTTCTGCACTTTTCATACATTTTCTATTTAACCATGCTTAGCGCCTTGCGAGATTTTGGTTAAGTAGTGCCTTTTTAGGTAATTTTTGAGGTTTTTGATTGAAAGTCAACAATTCGTTATTCCCGTTATTCGGTTGGCACTATCTTTTCGCTGATTCCATTTTCGCAATTCCCTCGTAAAACCTGATGCGTTTAAAAAGCAGTGAAAAGGCGATTGTTTAGCACGGTGGAGTGTCTTTTGCCCTTTGTTCGTTAGGGTTTTCGTGTCTCAGTATCAACTATCGTGGGTAATGGTAAGTAAGTTGACTTCATTTATGAAATTGTAAGTTTTACAATGGTTATGCTGGCCCTCCTTCTTGCGTTGTTTCATTCGATCACTACAAATCTTTTTCGTTCGTGTGAAATTTTACCTTTCTGAGGACATAAAAGGAACAACCAGGCATTTTAGTTCTGTCACTTTTAACTTAGCTTCGTTTTTCACGTCTCCAAGCTTGTACTTAACTCATCAGCAGGTTCGAATTTTCTTTCTTATCTCTTTTTAACTTCTAACCTCCAAAATTAAGCAGTTTTTGTCAATCCAGCTTCACGTTCTGTTGTGAATTCTTTTTTCCTGTGCTGCCTTTGCCTTGTGCTTCTAATTGCTTGCCATCCTTAAAGAAGGGTACTTTTGAGCAGGTTTTATACGCCTTATTTGTAACAGTTGTTCCTTGTCCTATTCCCCGGGCGACTCTCCTCTGTGTACTGTTTTTCCTCATAGTGATCCCTGCGATTTTCACCCCCAGTTGCAACTTCTTTTTACTAGAGAATGGCCTCCTAGGTCGTATACAGGTTTAGCGTGTGTAGTATCTTTCACGACCTATGAATCCGTCCCACGGTCGCCAGCGTTTGTCTTCATATAGAGCTGTAAGACGAGTGTATGTGGTCAGCATTTGATCTTGGCCAAACTCAAGCCGACGACCAGGCCGCAGCGCAAGTGTAGTGCGACGCGTACACGAGACAGCTCCATGCCTATCGCATCAATTCCGGTTTTTCAAACAACCAGCCTTTGTTGCGCCTCTAGCCAGGCACAGTGGAAGAGGGATTGCTTTAATAGCAGGCACTGAGTAGTTGTTAAAATGAATTTAGTGATTAGGTGGAGGTAACGGGGTGTTTTGGTGTGGTTGAGCTGAAGGTGCTCAGTGCGTACTACTCAGAGGCTGATCCTGACTTGCATGACAGGTTGGTCATAAAGGTAATTTCTCTTTCCCTCCATTCCCCACCCTACATTGCTCTTGAAATCAGATGACAATTTTGGGCTTAATTTGCCGGAACCACTAGTCTGAATGCATTCGTCTCCTACACTGTGTCAAGCCGACGCTGGGAATTATTAAGTTTAAATAACGAATAAAGGGTCTCAGTAATCATCACTGTGTGGCGGGCTGAAAACCAACATTGGCACCATCGCTACTGACTGATCGACGTCTACACCGCTCAGGTGTCTAATCGCTGACTAGGTTGACGTCTCCTACTGTTAGGGT
>JADWOT020000058.1:0-23000 GCA_036345935.2 Taenia hydatigena | reverse complement strand
TATCCACGATTACAGACGCCTCCATTCACAAGAAACTTGGTTCGTCACCGCACTTTGTTGTGCATAGGCACTGACACTGGTCTGTGTCATTCTTGATAAATGATGTCTGTTTCGTGTGTAGCGTAAGCCAGATCTTACTACTTCACGTGATACCGTTGCATCATGGTTGCTCATGCAATTGTACAAAACTGGCACCTCTGTTTAGACCTTATTTCCTTCGTATTGATGGAGGCTTTCCCCAATTCACGCTTGCTGTTTCCGTTCTGCGGACGAGAAGTCCGCTATCCAAAGAGGGATTCGCGTGCAATTTTTCCCTGTTGAAACACCGCTACTATCGTGAAGTCCATGAAGTCCATGCATCAAGAGGGAGTGGGGACACTGGAATGGTTAATTGCGTCTCCTGGCAGCACTTTAGCGTGGAACAGCACAAAACTCTGTAAATTCTGATTTTTTGCCGTTCCTGATGCCTACATCTCACCCTGAAGCTGTGATGATGTCTCCACAGTGTTGTATGTTCCTGTAAATTCTCCATCATTGGTAAATTTTGAAATGTTTATCATTTGTATGTGCTTTCTTTGCAAACAGAGGAACGTGGAAATTGAATGGGTTTACGCAGGTGATGGTAAATTTGCTCGTTGATCCCTAAGAGGTTTACTTCGCTCGTGCGAAATTCTACCTTTGTGAAGGCATGCAGGAAAAAGCAGCAATTTGTTTTAGTTATTTCGTTAGGCAAGCAATTTTAACGCAGTTTTGTTTTCCCTACTCCCAAGCTTGTCATTGGTATATTTGTAGGTTCAAGATCTGATCGCTCTTTAGCTTTAGTAGCCGAAATCAGGCGATTTTTGTCGATCTGGACCGACGTTCTGTTGCGCATTCCGTATTTCCGTGCTACCTTTGCCTTGGGCCTACAAGGGCTTGCCATTCCCAAAGTGGAGAAATTGATAAGCAGATAATGCACGCTTTGTTTGTAATGGTTGTTCCTTGTCCTATTCATTATGTGAGCCTTCGATGTGTACCATTTTTTCTCATAATAGCTTCTGCGATTTTCACTCCCACTTACAACTTCGTCTTAGGTCATAGACAGATTAAGGATGTGTAGTATTTTTCACAGCCTACGAATCCAGCGTTTGTCTTCATGAAGTAGAACAAGTGCACCTGAAGGCATTGAGTAGTTGTGTCAAGCATACACTGAAAATTGGGAAGTTTGATTAACAAATAAAGGGTCTCAGAAATTACCACTGTGCGGGTGAGCTAAAAACCAACATTTTCGGGATAGCCACTGACCGATAGACGTCTACACCTTTCAAGTGTCTAATTGCTGACTAGGTTGACGCCTCCTGTCGGTACGGGTATCCAATATTGTAGACGCCTCTTTCCACAAGAAACTTTGTTGACCACCGCGTTTTGGAAATCACAGGCAGGGACGCTGGTCTGTACCATTCTTGATAAATGATGACTATTCCTTGTATAGCGTGACCTATCCCTTACTGTTTCGCGTGATACCGCTGCATTATGAATGCTCATGGGAATTTAAAGCCAGCACCTCTGTTTCGGGCATTATTTCCTTCTTACTTATCGAGGCCTCTTTAAATCCATGCCTGCTGTTTTCGTTTCGCAGGTTCAAATGTCGATTGGGTGTGAACCAAATGCAGACGGGAGGTCCGCTGTCCAAAGCGGACTATAAGTGCAATTTGCCGGTGCGTAAACACCTCCATCATCGTGAAGACCGTGAAGACCGCACATCAAGAGGTAAAGGAGACACCGGAATGATTTGATGTGTCTTCTGGCAGCACTTTAATGTAGAACAGCACAAAACCCTGCAGATCCTGAGTCATCATTGTTCCTGATGTCTACATCCTCCTCCCCAAGTTGTGATAATGTCTCCACAGTGTTGTGTATTCCTGTTCATTTTCCATCGTTAGCAAATTTAAAAATGTTACTCATTTGTATGTGTTTCTTCGCGAAGAAAGAAACATGGGTGTTGAGTGAGTTTGCGCAGATGATGATGAATTTGCTTGATCGACGTGCCTGGGGGTGTGAGGTGAGGCGGTCCGCTGTGATATGCCACAAGAGTCTCTAGATTGCGGTGGGAGCGCAGCAGCTACATTTTGCTACGACTGAATTCTTAGATAAAAGTGGTTGTTTAGCGCACCACTTGTGTTAGAGGGCGGGTGGCTCAAGCTAGGTTGTGATAAGTCTAGGATGATTTGAATAATAAATTGCAATTGCCAGGACAGGCTTAGACGGTATGTAATCAAAGGACAAACGTAGTGACGTCAATTAGGACTATCCCTACATAATCACGGGTATTTTGAGCCACTGGGCTGCCCACAACTTCACTTGTACCTACTTCCGTATGCCAAAGCAATTAAACGTAAGAAATTGCCACATTTGCGTTGATGTTGCAAGTTCGATGAATAAATTTTGCTGGATTTAGACACACGCGCATGATTGGTGATAAATTTCATTCTAATAATGTCTATAAAACTCTTTCATTTGTTTCTGCATATTAAATGTAGTATATCATGTATCTTTTAAGACCATAAATAAATGCGCTTGAGGCTTATAATTTTTAAGGCGCAGTTTAATTAGGAATTGCATATTTCATTAAGTGATACACGTCTTTAAGTCAATTAAATCGCTCATCATTTTGGAGGTTATCAGCGGTAGCTACTTTCCGTCTCGTTGGTAAATTGAGTTCTTTGCTACACTAGAATGCCATAATTTTGGCAAAAGAGGGCCGTATTTTTTTAGATACTTGTCTCATTCACTGGGAATCGCTTGGTAGAAATGAGCTTGCAGGGCATGAATTTCGGTGGAACATGTCGCGTCTGGCTGGAGCATAATTTGCTAATCGCAAGTCCTTTACTGAGCGATTTAAGGCTGGAATTCTGCCTTTAGCACTGCCTTGCACATAATTTAGGTAAGAATTAGTTGCATTATATGGTTCCTTATTATTCCTCTCGTGCATAAACTAGTAATATCCATTTACTAGACAATTAAACTTTACTGATTATTTCCAAGATTTTAATTATTAATGCGCCCTACATTTGCTTAGTACGACTAGATATCATACATACATCTGTAGCCCATATATAACTCTTAGTCAATTTAAGTTATTTAACAGCGATGTGGTTATAATTAGAAGTCTTGATGATAAGACGAGAAAAGAACTTATTTACGAAATAGCTGCTCACCGTGTTCCACCACCATCGAAGAGGTCAGGATGCTATTAGCTTTTGTGTGGTAGCTTCGATCACAATCAGATTATATAAGCAACACATTGGCGAATTGGCTCAAGTGCTGTACGTTCTAAGTATTTCGCACTTGGGTCTGTAAGCGGTTCCAATTAGGCACCGGCCGTCAACTGGCTACGATGCCACAAAAGTAGGTCTCCTCTGAAACCATAACATTTCGTGCCACGCAGCTGTGCTAAGAGTGCGTATTAACAAACAGCCAGGGTGAACAGACATTACGGTGCGTCATTTGTTGCTCATCCTAATCTGTAATTAATTAAGATTAGGTTTCAAATGTTAGATTAGTTGCGGTTCAGTGAAGTTCAGTTCAGTTTTATAATATCTAATGCTTAGGAATGAACGCAATGTAATGCGAATGATTTCAATACGAGAACTAAGATAGCTTGAGTGCATAGCTGAGATCCACTTTCTTGGTTTTTCACCCACAATTATTCAATTTTGTACTCAGCGTTTTCTTTGATCTCTGGTAGCCGCGATAATCCTCGAGTCATGTAGTAAAAATCTAGACCCGGCCGACAGTTGAGTGAACTATTTTGGCGAAGAAAGCCAAAATAAAGCAAGCACATGGAGCTGCGTTATATTCTGTTTATTTAGATCCAGATTCGATTAAAATTATAATCTGGCAGCTTATGCCATTTAGTAGTTACTTGCGGCAATTCTCCTATCAAATTGTAAAAAGAAAGGTTTGGCCGATGATTGAGCGCCCAGCTTGACACAGATGATTGATAACGTACGCTCTAACGATTGGGTACCTCTGCTACCAGAAATGATCTAAGTTGAAAGTTATACGCCCATTTTATTCTGCAATCACTTTCAATAGGGTTAGAACTGAAACTCAGCATTCCGCTTGCGGCAGTTCTTGTTCACAAATCAGTTAATTTCGGCGCGGCTGATATGTAGGGATCCCGGTTTGGCAAAGGAAGTTACAGCAGTTCTCGTTTTAAACTCGGACAAAGTAGGTGTGGCTGATGTGTAGGGTGTCTACTGCGTCAAAGAAAGCTGGGACACTACGACTCTAGAAATGCGCTCTCTTTAACCCCTTTTGGCCGAGCGTTGCTTAGAATCGGGATTTGGCAGCTTACTTTGTAAAATCATGCAACATTTTTGTTATAAAATCTGGCAATTCAGGTGTAACCAAAATGCGATTTTTTGCATTGGCAAAGAGAGTTGAGAGAATACGGAAACAAAGGAAAATTTGGAAATAAGGAGAGATTTGTGCACTCAGGACAAAGATGAAATGGTCAGGACGATGCGGCTGTGTGAGAATATGGGACAAAGAAAGTAAAGCCGATTAGAGTAAATCAGGCAGTGCAGTCTTAAGAATAGATTGTTTAAGAGAGCAGGAAGATATTTCATGCTTCCCAAACACTTGTCTTCCTTCCCCATTAATAGCACTATGCAGGTAATTTGCTCTTTCCATACCTGCTCCTGCTTTCTCTTCCCTCCTTTTAAGATCTATCCGTATGCTACTCTCACTCTTCACTTCATTTTTGTGAGTCGTTTCAATATTATCACATCTGATGTCCGGTATAAATCACAGAAAAAAGGACCATGACTAGCCTCTTCTACCGTGTCATTTAAAAAAACCACATGCTTTATCTCAAGCCAGTTCATTTGTCGTTTACTCACGTAGCTAGATGAGTAGGCAAATATATTAGTGTAGAAAAGAATGGGAGAAACTAAGGAAGAGATGAAGAACGCTGCGTCACAGTTCCATACGCACGACTTCTTACCTCATTTCCCTAATCTCAGCCATTCTTTTGTCTCTTTCAGCTTAAAATCCTTATTACTTTGCTCTTGCCGATGGCGAATGGACCGCCATTGCCTTTTGCATCTGGAAAGCCTCTTTGCTAACACAATAGCGACCTTTAGGGGTGAATTGCCGATTTCTTAAGGCGAAATTCAGTCCTGCACTACGCTCGCTGTGCTGCACTTAATTTTTACATTCCGAACCCCCAAATAAGCAGTAGCGTCAGGAGGACTGATGGTGTAAAACAACTTACTCAATATTCATGTCCCACCGCGGAAGAACTGTAGCGCAGTACGTACGTCCAAGCTTGACTAATTTGGACTGAGACAGAATAGGCAAGATTAGCGATCAAGGCTAAATTATGACGATCTCAAGTAAGGCCATTTAAATTGGCCCACTTAATCAACTCGACACAACTCGTTTCACTGAGAGTTGTAGTGTTCTCTTTCCACCGCTCATACATTAGGAACCAAGGCGCTGACTGGAAGTAGACCTGATGACGTCTTGGAAATTAATGGAGGGGAGCTTTCCTGTCTACGCCTCTTTTTCTTGTTGTCACTTTAACGCATCTTCAGTGAGTGTCTCCTTTTTCGCATGCTGCGCTCTATACATTCACACGTATTGCGCCTTACTTAATGGCATACCAATTGTGCTCCTCGCATGAAAAATACATGCGGAAAAGAGGAGTGAATAATTCCTACAATTCAGCTTCTTACATTATTTTTCCACTTTAGTGCCATTAGAACATCTCGCTTCTCTGCCTCCCTTATGCTTCTCTTAACTTCCCCTCCTATCGCACCGCCTGCCGGTGCCCTCTTTGTGGGTTCCCTTTCATCTCTCCACCGGTCTTAATCTCGATTGCGACATGAGTTAATAATGCGCAGATTTTTGCCTATAAAGACTAGTACGAGTTAGACTGGACCCGAATCAATCACGCTCTGCCCGGGACTAATTCTTGTTTTAACAAAGTTTTGCTATGATTGCCATCAAATTTTTATTTCCATCTTTGTCACTTTGGTTTGTACTGCACTACTTCGCCTAAATTCCATCTCCTACTTCTACTCCTCTACTTAGTTTTAGAGCGCGAAAGTAAGCACGTTGCTCCTACTTTTTACTTCGTAATTTGTTAGCTGTTCGAATTCCTACCTGCTCATCCCACTGTCTACCCCTTATATTCTTTTTGTAAAGAATTTCTCTGTCTGGCTATCCACTCTAGACCGCCCGCTCTATTTCCACCATGCATCTACGCCTCTCTGTCTGTTTGCCTAAATTTGTGTATATTGCATTGGTTACCTTTATTTTCGTCGTTAGGGTAGGCGTCTGAATTGATATCTCACAAAAACAGCTAAACCAAATCGGCATTTTTGTCCTGAGCGCAATAAAATCTCTTTTGGTCGTCCGTTAGATGACTAGTTCTTTGGCCATTCTATCTCAACTCCACACTTTGCTAGCATTCTATCGGCCATTCATCAATTGACTTTACTTCATCTAATCGCTTTTTCCTTCCTGTAACTCTATACCTCCGCTTATTTTAGATTGAAGTAGACAAGGCACATGTTACTGGCGAAAATCATATGCCACGTGTAGAAAATTTGTCTCCTGTAAGACGCAATACGTGTTAGTGAATGGAGTGTAGTAGGCGACAAAGGAAACAGTCTCCGAAGATGCGTTGGAGTAAGACATGAGAAAGGAGGCACAGAAAAGAGTCTTTGCCTTTCCATGTGTATTTTGATCCCTAATGTCTACAGGCCAAATTAAAATGTTATGGCGGACTTCAATTTTAGCGCATAAGACGCCTGTACGAATGAGGCATGCTCGGTGGATGAGAATTCGATGACCTGCCCCTAAATACTGCTATTGAGCAAACGAAGGGGCATTCCTAATGCGCGCTCCTACTTCTGTGCTTGGAATAATTGTTGTTTTGCATTGCAAAAGGCAATGGTGTTCTATGCGTTTTTTCGGCAGGGGTTGGGTAACATGAATTTTTAGCTAAAGAAGATAGAGAATGATTAGGATAGAGGTTAAGGGACGAGAAGTCGCTGATGTGGAAGGAGGAAGGGTGGACATGGACAAGAGAGGAATGAAAATAGACGCTGCGGGATGGCTTCCCACATTGCTCAGGTGCAGCCTTCTTTACTGCTTTCTATCTTTCTACCATCTGTTCCTGAACTGATTCAATCGCTTACTCATCGGGATGCGTGTCTATGTAAAATTTGAAGAAGTCGTCCCAATGACGCGTGAACTGCCCAGTCACTGCTCACTCCTTTTTTTAGCAAGCTCGTCCATCTGACCCTCTACAATAACGAGTAAGAATGTGCGCTTTTGCTTAAGACAGCCTTCTTTGTATTCACTGTCTCTACACCTGCCAGTCTGTTTGCCCAAGGTTATATGTGCGTCATTGTCTACTTTCAGATTCATCCATTTGGAAAGTAGTCTTATTTGGTTTTTACGCAAACAGGCAGGAACGTGTGGGTGTGCCTGTGTGTGTGTAGGTCAGAAGGCACCTTCATCTCATCTTTGCCTACTAATTTTTCCTTCTAGCAGATCAAATCGAATACGAAAAAGGGCGCTGGCAGACAATGAGGTAAGAGGAGGAGAAGGAGAGGTGCGTGAGGGATCCAGAGATGAAAGGCGATCCCGTGGCACTAAAGTGGAAAAGCAAGGGCAAGAAGCTAACATGTAGAGACCATGTGCATACACTTTTCTGTATTAAACTGTTTAATCATATGCTGCCGTTCCTCGTACCGACGACCAATCACCCTCATTGTTTTAAACCAGATAGATGTTTGATCGTCCGTTCTTACTCCAATCATCCACGCTACTAATGCAGTACAAGTGGATTTTTAAAAAATCTTGGGAGTTTCTTTTGGAGAAAGCCGGCATCTTTTTGACCAGACTGGGGGATAAAACGAGTAACTGTCCACATTAGCGGCCTTAGTAAAACTATTTACCTGCACAACTATTTATATAGTCCAAAGTCCATTTTAGTAATACTATTATAAAAACAACAGCCTGTGATTGAATCGCGCATAAACCAAAATCAAACAGATTATTTTAGCTTTCGGTTATCAGCAGAAATCAAACGACAGTACCCAAAGTATCATACATCAGACTAAGGTTGGTTAGCAGGACTGCATGCAGAACCAAGTAGTTGGAGAGCTGTCGAGATAGACATCTGTGCTGCTAAAATCAAGGCAACCAAACAATAGTCAAACACACGAGCGATTCAGGTTGCCACTGCTACAAAAATCCGCACAGTAAGGTGTAATAATATTAGTTCCACAAGACAAAGGCTGCATCAAGTGTTTCCTTTACAAAACCCGTCATTATTTTTCAGCAAAATAAATATTTGCCTATTCTCTCAGAACAGGGCACACAGATAAAAATAACGCACAAACTTCTGCGCATTCTACTACCTAGCATGCTCGACTGCTACCTACGTTTAATCTACTCCCTTTCGTTTCCCTTTTTAACAATGACGGGGTACAACGTCAACGATGGTGTAACATAGCCTAGTACAGCAAAGGTTAGAGCAGCACATTGCAGCACAGAACACTATTTCTACTCCTTTTGTCTCAGAGCAACTCAGCTACTCACAGGGATATGCACGAGAGCAAACCGAGCACCTCCAAAGTCATTTAACAGCGAGTCCCCTGCCCCAACCCAAATCTTCATTTGCGTCTTCTAGGCCCTCGCAGAGCCAGCCAATTACTTTCAGCTCTTAGACTCAGCCTAAGCTGCATCGATACTCACCATACAAGGCAAGAACCGAAAACGGTAACACGCGCAGGTCCTCCTTCAGAGTTGCTGGCTCTCAAAGTCCTGCCATTAAATCTCTTCTCACTTTATCTTGCCCTATGCGACAAACCTTGTTAGAATTATGCAACGGCTTATATATAGCACATTACTTGCACAAAACCGCTTTTATTTGTTGCACAACTACCACCAACCTCCTTTCGGCTTGTAGCAATTTATGTCATCGACTAACTGTCCCACCAGTACCATTTTTATGCTGGTGAGAGCACGCCTTCATCCGCGCCACTTGACAGCGCACAATACGTGCCCTTCTGCATGAACAATTTAATGGGCTATGATTCCTTTTAAAGGAGCCTGGATTCGCAGCCCAAATGCAATTTTGAGTGGATTTCGTTTGAGTTATCCAGGACTCTGTGTGTGAGGGCTAAGAGTGTTACTTTCCTTGACCCTACAGCAAAACCCTTCTCTGGCTCTTGAGTGCTGGGTCCCCGATCAGTCTGTTTAATAATACGAAAGGTGATGGTGAAGTATTGACAAACCGAGAATGTGAATCCGACTTGGCATGCGATTCGTTCCTGCCTAGTCAACCAACACAGAGGAGACTGTAAAACGTGTAGAGATCCTATCACTGCTCTAATCTCTCATCGCAAACCCAAACCATATTGTTTAATCGTAGGCAAATGAGTAGGATTTTCGATGCATAGCTGTCCAGTGAGAACTACCAAAGTCGGTATAAAAGAGGTTGTTTGGCATTCAGCTAGCAAGCTGCTCAAATTGGTAGGAGTGGGAATCAGCATTTGATAGAATGCCAGCAGAGTTTGTCAGATTCACGCTGACTGCTGACTGAGCTGTCTTAAATCATGGTGCAGATCATCATTAGCGAGTATCGACCATCACATTTAGACGATGCTCGAGCGATGAAAGGCGAAGACCAATCTATGGAGGCAGTCGGTGTTGTTAAAAAAGTCTTTACAATGCTTTCTAAGATGATCTATGATCATAAAAACGTAAAATTAGGCTTCTCTGAGATACGTTTTGATTCTTCACAATCAATATCTGTGCATTAGGGTGCGAAAGGCTCCTCATCAACACATAAGTGTTTATTACAGCCAAACAGGGCACTACTACTAACACAATAAACTAAAGTCGAAAACTGCCACATTGGTTGGAGACCAAATGTAGCTGACCAATTTCTTGAGCCTGAGTTAGTGGTTAATTGATAAAGCAGTCGTTTTGCCTTTCCATAAGAGAGCCTCTTCCTGCACACCGACACAGCAAATGAAGACCCACTATAAGTCACTTATTATGCTCCGTTGTAAATGAAGTACCTTCCACTTTATGCTGCTTCAACTTGAAACACACCACTTTGTCAAAATCACCAGCCTGCTTCTCATTGGAGCCATGGGATGATTTAAGGATGTGAGGATTGATGAAGTCAAAATTGGCAAACAGTTCGTTAGTCTTCTTGGCTGTCAGTCCAAACCATGTCGGAACCTTGCCATTTGGTGAAACTGGCACAACACGACGCACACCATGCATGTCAAGAGTGTCTCGATGATGTCTTCTGAGCAGTGGCATGTTCCTATCGGACGCAGCCGCCAGTAGAATGGGGTCGTTGGAGTTGAGGCCATATTTCGCCTTGGCTGCCAAAGTTTAAACTTGGAGGATCAGCATGGTGGTTTCATTTTACAAGCCACCACTTCCTTCCAGTTGACGTTTTTGAAGAACTCACGACGTCATATACCATCATTGTCTACACGCTTGTTGTGATTGTGTGTGAGACAAGCCTTGAAGAAGTCGCGTAGAGGTACGGACACGTTTGGCAAACGATCAACCATGAAACGGCACGTGCGTAACCAGTCCTGAGCAGTGGAGTGACCGTACCTGATACAGGCAGCGAGAATGCCCAGGCTCCAGACGTCCGCCCTCGTGGTGATTTCCACTCCTTTCTTCACTTCAGGTGCCATGTAGAAGGGTGTTCCAGTGAAGTCCGTCTTCTTGGGAGGTCTCGCCCTCACGACATGTCATGTAAACGATCAAAGTCAGTAATGAGAATGTGACCCGAATCGTCAGTAAGCACATTGATGGGCTTGGTGTCCAAGTAGACGATGCGCATTGCATGAAGATGCTTTAGACTACAGATAATCTCGCAGCTGTGAAATCTTGCGTGCTTTTCACTGAGGAGGCCAACAGTTGAGATGAGATCCCGCAGGTCGAAACCGCTTCCTTTGCGCAGCACAAGGGCTGGAGCCTCGTGAATTAGTAGGCTTTTAATCAGGGTAACTAAAGACGGTGATTGCTCCTCACCCCCAAGCGAGTCTCACGAGGATGTCGTGTTCTCGAAGAGCGCATCACACAGCAGATCTGTTCTGCAAGTAGAAGCGCTTCAACGCACAAGTCATAGCTGTCGTGGTCACGTCCCGTCTTTGAGTGTAGACGACCTCATAGACAAGGGAATAGGACCCGTGAGAAATAAACTTCACTACATCAAACTTACCAACCTTCATGCCTTTTATTTACGCAATGCTGACTCGTTTGTCGATCGACTGACCTCAAGGGCTGCACAACTGCTAAATGTTCATCTAGCGTCAGCCAATGTGATTTAATTTCGTTTTTTATTCGGTCGTCGCGTTTGATCGTCATCCACGATGGTGGTACCGTAGAAATGGTAACGATTTGTTCAGCATTGCTCATGCCTTATTAGTCCACCGTTTTAAAATAGACAGTAAATGAACGTCAAGCATCATTTCTTTGCGACACCAATTTAGCCATAGCTTTAAGAGTACTAAAGAGATATTTAGGCTAGGATTAATAATTGGTTCGTTTTATTGTGCTGGGGTTATTTCGGAGTCCTGTTAACTGCGTTGACAGGTATCCTGGCCGGAAGAGACTCCGTGTTTCCCTTGATGTAATTCAGAGGCGGATGATGACCTACGAGACAGCCCGCAACTACAGTCAGTTTGTGCACCGCGAATCGCAGAACAATCTCAGGTACGTCAGACATTACCTGAGACACAAAGTGAAGGCAGATGCAGGGTTTATCTTCACCTCCTACCAAATTGGCGAGATGATGAAATGCTTCAACAAGAAAAAATACCTCAATATACATGAATGCAAAGATCTGGCGCGTTGAATCAAATTGACGGAGACTCAGGTTAGTGGAGCACCAAGGTGCTAATTTAACTGTTTACTAGACAGCTAAAAGTGTGCAGTGCTTGACTGTCTACGAATGAGCAATCAAACCTCGTCATAATTTTGACTTTTCTGTTAGGATAAGACATGGTTCCGGAATCAGCGCCACATAACAAAGAAGGCCGGCGAGAAGACGTATGGCAATGAGACGTCTGCAAAAAAGCTTGGTGCTGGACCAGATAAAAGGCAGGCTAGTGAAGAGGAGGGTATGAAGAAATTAGTAGAGCTGATAAGGCGGGTTATTGACTCCATCCGTGAAGCGTCTGCGGATTGACCCTGGCTGACTTTCATTTCGTGGCTCTAATGTTAGTGTTTTGCTGTTCCAACTGCTTTGTGGTTCTCGTAGCATGCTTCGATGTTCAAAAATTAATAAATAAACTGATCTTTGGAAGAGATCCTTGTAGAGCGCTATGCGTAGAGTTGGAAGTCGCAAAAACGAATTGACAACTACCATCGCACTTTTAGAGTGAAAAGAAAATTGGACGTACGTAGATTTGACAAATGCAGAGGTTGTGCATTGTGCAACACGCTGGTTGAGTTTTCGGCGGATGCACATAGTGCGTAGTGGGACTTATGTGCTGCCAACCGGTTCAGTGAAACACATCCTCGTTATGCCGAAACAGTCACGTCTCCCCTCTCCCCACTAGGAGTCTTGGAGCCACGGCCTACAGAAAGTGAGGTCATGTAGACGACCTTAGGTCAGATTAAGGTTGGCATGGTTTCCATGATTGATGCAACCATCCCAAAATACGTAGACTTCCACTGCTCTTCAATCGCTGCACAAAATGCACAAATCCCGTGTTAGGAATTTGTTAATGATTGTGACAGGGCTCACAAGGGCTCGTATGGGTCTAAGAAACACCTCCAACAATATCACTCACTCGACGGTAATATCTTCACCCAAATCCAGATTTGTTTTTGTAGAAAGGGTCACAGAATGCCCACTAAAATTAAGCGCATCTTAGAAGACATTCGCATGCTTGTCAGTGACTGTCCTTATTGTTGTGTACCCTCTCACCTGTGTAGCAGATCCTATGAATCTTTAGCTGCCTCGACACCCCGCAGAGGATGTAGTAAATATTCAATAGCAAAAGTATGCAAGACCGCCAAATTAAAGCACATGGGATCGCAGAGGTGTTTGGTGCTTTTAGCCATCATGAAAATGCTGCAAGTTAATGTTTAGAACAAGCTCTCAACTAAATGAGCGTTGCAAGAAGGAGGTTGATGCACATCGCGAATTGAATTACTAGTTGTGGTAGAGCATGAATGAAGCATTCACTAGTGGATCAAAGAAGGCTTGAAAGCTTCAAATATCTCATGAACACTTGGTTTTTACTTGGAATGAGAGGTCTAATAGGTAAAAGGAAATGAGATTAATGGACACCAAGGTGGAAAAAGAGGAGGAGATGAGTCACACTGGGTTGACTGCTCGCCTAAGCTATTTTTACTGCCTGTTAAATCCCATCGCCCGCACAAAGTTAGTAGTGAGAACTGTCCTCTTCACCCACAACCTCGTCTTCATTAGGCGGTGAGGCAACAACGCCCCGAAGTAATAAAACTTGTTGCATAGCAACGCAAGATCTCCTCCCACCAAAAAATCACCTTCTAGCAGCCTTTGCGTTTGAATAAGATCTAGGTACTGCGTTAATTTTTCTCATCCACTTTTATTTAAATCATTTCAAATGATGATTTTCATCACCTCATGTCGTCTGATGGTAGTTTGGGTTCGAGCGGTATAGAGAACTCAGAAATTGAAGTGGGACGGAAATGGTGGTAATGGATTTAGAGTTGCTTGTTTCCAGAGCACAAGCAATGCAGCAGTGCTTTGCCTTCTTTAAGTGCTCTAGTAAATCTATGGTGGTTATGTTTGCAGACTGTGGAGAATCACCAAGAATGGCACCATTCTAAGGTTCTAATTTGGACGTAGGGGTGTGCAAACTGTTGCCAAATGTGATCGAGGATCACGTAGTTTAAAATTTAGTACATTTTGTCGTGACTGTATCACGTGTGCCCGTAGGCCACCCATTCCACCATTGCTAAACATAGCCGTCTATTGGTGGGTGGGGTCGTTGACATGGTCGTGCAAAGACCAGAGGAATGCACTTGCGTGTCTGGGCATTTACTTCTGCCTTGCAGAAGAATTAGCCTTGGCAAAGACGCGATTCAGAGGATAATTTATAAAATGGAAAAATTTTTGGCCATCGGTAAGCCATTAGTGATTAGTAGGCTGCTGATGCAAGCAGACCACGGTGATGATTTAGAGCGTTACCTTCATTTTACTTGACTACGCATCATTGCGAGTCGGTTACTGAAGCATGGTCAGTAGCTGCACACAGAAGGCATCCAGACCAAGTGCGGATGAAATGCGACAGACGTTAAGTGTAAAGATGTAGGGAATAAGGAGAGTTGTTAAGGCCGCTAGTACATTCTAGACCTGTTTTCTTTGACAAATGGCATAAAAATTGTGATGAATATTTGCTTATCCAAAGAAGCCTTGATGACTTAGTCAGAATAGTTAATGTATCCATCTGTCACTTTTAAATTGCCCTCACAACCTTAAGTACTACATTCGTTGGCAAACACATTATACCTTCCTTCCCTTCTGTTATCAAACGTTCTTCGTGTTCTATGGAGTAATGCGTGTATCGTAGCGCATTAAAAGAGGCAGTCATTTAAACAAAGAAGACCTTTGCCAAAGAAGACCTTATCCCATGCTAGGCCTGCCTGCTAACAGTTTCTTTGACTGGAGTGCTATTGCCACTGAATCGACGCTCTGTAGGAGTTGGCGTCAGGGTGAATATTTGATCGCACATTGGCTAGGGTAGCAGAGGTTGCAGACAGACCGAGATCACAAAAAGAGATCGAGGATGAGGAAGAGAAGTAGGAAAGCATTTTGTTAACAAAATCACCCTGTCGCATTATCAACGAAACGACAGTGTTATTCCATATGAAAACATCATAAGAAACGCAATCATTGACGAGTTGTGAGCGATGCAGGGAGAGAAGGTGGTAGAGAAGAAGATCCACCTGCCAGACAATGAGAGTGCTGCGTACTGATATATTCTATTTACAGGACCTCAAAAGCAGTGTGACCGCTCACACTAGTCAATCGAACTACACACCAAGGACTGCCGTCACACAACACAATAAAACATCCCTTCTTGTGTGCTCTGTATACTCGCAGATGGCCATCACCACCATCACCGCGACCACCAAAAGCACCAACAGCACCCCACCCACCCGCCTGCTCACACTCTTGCAAAACCCAACGAACACACACTCACACTCACCGGAGATGTAGATTAGCGTACATTTAAGAAGTGAAGCTATTGCAGCATATGCAAAACAGAAAAATGCGTCACAGGACAAACACTTTTAAAGCAGGCTAATTTCCCAATGGACGTGATCTCGCGTTCACGCCTTCTATGGCAAGGAAACACATTCACTAACTTGGTGAAGTAGGGCTCCAACAACAGCAGCAATAACCAGATCCGCATTCGAGTGCCACAGATGACTGAACTGCAGCAGCAGCATTTTACATAGCATCAACACGAGCTTTTTTAATCCACCCTAAATGGGTTTCCTCAGTGAATTGTCTTGTGCAGCAGGCCCATCCCAAAACTTCTCTCCAATTCGTTTACACTACAATGAACCATTTAAATCAACTAATGCGTCAGTGCTCCTGCAGAATGAGGCTGTAAAAAGGAAGTGAAAAATTTACAGGTATTTAGAGAAGGGTCCTGAGTGCATGTTGCATGACATTATGCCACACGTCCGCATTTGGGTCACGGCTAATCAATCAGTCCGGTGAAAGTTGTCATTTACTTCCATTTCTCCAAGGCTCACTTGCCCGAAGTATTGGGAATCAGCACTAGGCAGGTAATCTTACGGTGACACGTAAGATGGACTAGAAGTAGATAAAAGGTTAAAACGGGTGTAACCAAAGCAAAACACTTCCCCACAGCTGCGTCTTGTCCTCGTTGGGGAACATATGCGACTGACTTGATGATTACTTGAAGGCGTAGATTATTTGGAAGGGGTTTCTGCAAGTAATTTGTTCTCACAACTATCCATGCATATACTGTTGGAAAAGTGAGAGAGCTATTTTTAGAATGAGAACGGGCGAGATGGTGCACTCGAAGAAACGGATCACGTAGATAAACCCAAACCCGCTCCAACGTATTTATTCTTTCGGTCGAGTGACCCCACCATGCTGCTTGCTTTTACGAAAGGCAGAGGAACAATGGAACAAGAAAATAGACGCCCGCATCAATGGGAAATATTAACCATCAACCTGACGGTGGGGCATCTCAGACACCAACCGATGACAAGGGTGCTTGAGGGTATGCGGGTGCAAAGGCATATTTATCCCATTCACTGCTTCATACTTGTTCTAGTCAACCAAATCAACAGTTCCATCCTGGGTTAAGTGAGGTCTCCTATGGTTGCTCGTTTGATGGCTGGTTGATGTCCTATTTGACTTCAGCTCCACAATTTGCTTGAGTTGCCTCACTTACCCACCCACCAACTCACTTCACCGTAATCAATCGCTTTCTTCCTTCCATGGCTTCTCTACTTCCATTCTTTTTTAGATTCAAGTGAATACACCGTGGTAGGAAGAGAGGAGAGCCACAACGTCTCAAGGACATCCATCACCGCGGGCGACTGTGGATTAGCAAACGCCAAAGAGGGACGAACTTGGCAACGTGGCGCATCAAACTGGCGAAAACTCTCACAGCAGGTGGAGGCAATTTGTGTTCATTGTCGGAAGGATTTTATATTATCAGCGTGGGCACAAAACAAACAGATAAATCAAATAGGGTGCTGCAGTTCAAGTGGAAGTATATGTTTGCCACACAAAACGATAAGTTAGCATATTTTGTGTGCCTTTTTAATTTTTCCGAGTTCCACTTAAGGAATTATAATGGCAGGTGGTAGGGTATGCATAAAGGTGGGAGAGATTGCACACTGACACCTATCAAAGTTGGGGCAGGATGCGATTCCTCAAATCTCTCATCCCTAGATGTGACAACACTTACTGGTGCCTACTGCTGCAATGTCCGCTCTTTGCACACACTGTTGGGTTGCAGCCGATGGTATCAATGTTTCCGTAATGAAGGTGTTCACTTATCTGGTGCAGATCAAGCGGATCCTCGCCTGTTGGATGGATGTAGCTGATAATCGTTGAAAAAATAAGCCGCAGGTGATCTATCATTCATTGTTTGAGAACCTTTACGTTACGGCAATGGTCTACTGACATACGCGTGTGAGAACGCTTTGAGAACACTAAAGCAAGAGAGCCCCTTTGGGAAGAATGTGAGAGAGAAAGGAGGAAGATGTGAATAGGACAGTAGTCTTATTCTCTCATCCCAAATTTGCAGCAGAATTTAGTGCATTTTGGGCGCTTCCATGTGACCAACCAGCATCAAGTCAGATGAAGGTCATTTAGAATGGTCACCGGCTAGTGTCTTAGCACAATTAAGGCACACAGCCGATTTGCTGCAGTTAATGTCTTCTGAGTAGGGTTATTGCCTCTTGAAAGAGGTTTTGTACTTGCACACTAAATATAGCTCTAGGAATGAACGACTATAATGAGGTGCGATACGATGAGCTAAGCTGGGCTGAGAGGTTGAAAAGAGACGTCGAGAGAGGCTATTGACAGGTTGGTGTGTCACAATCAAACTACAAGCTGCAGAGATTAAAAAAAACTTCAAAATTGAATTGCTTAAGGACACAAATCACGGCGATGCCTCACGACGTTCTGTTGAAGACTTTTGCTCCATAAAGAGTCGTTTCTAGGTTCTCGCACAGTACTGGTCTTGGATCAGATTAGAGATGACATCTATTGGTGATCTCTGTGCATTCGAGGATTCTATGTATTTTAATAGGTAAGTCCAAGCATTCAAGAAGATAAGCATAGAGACTGAAAGCATGTAGTTCACTTTTTAGCTGTTCATGTGCTTTAGCTTTCTAAGTTGCACGAAGTATTTGAACCTTCTCTCAGATACACTTCAATTCGCTCCTGTTTGTCATTGCTCGTCGCCCCCTCCACGTTTTATATGCAAATCAGAGCTATTATTTTCACGTGAAGTTTGCTAGTCTGCTTCATATTAGGCTCGTTTAACTCTTCTGACGTGCAAAAACAATAGCTGTTTGTAGCACAATCTTTTGAAGCAAATTCGTCAAATCTGAATAAGTTGTCAGGTCCTTTCAGCAACCTAGCATTTACTGCACACGCCAATGAGACGCAACTAGTGTATCCGGGCTTATAACACGCCTCTTTGACATTCCTCTAACAGTCGCAGCTACTAAGTCATGTATCATCTGAGCGATCATATTGAACGGATCTGGTGGACCAATGATGCCAATCTAGGTCTCGCGATATGAACGAATTCAATCGCCTTGGCCGCGCAATCAAAACTCGGGACTCAAAACAAACATGCTGTAACCTATGACGACCTGGTGAAAGGGAAGGGCATCGACGCTTTGCGCTTAGTTTACTTGGACTTTAAGCGCAGCAATGTGCTTATTGCAGATTCAAACCAATGCAAGGAAACGACATTTTGCATAATACACGGTGACGAGTGTCTAGACAACGGAGGATAAGCGCAAAATACGGATTGTGAAAACTTCAGCAGGTGCAGTTGCATTTACTCTTCCTTCACCGAATTTGGAAATCGGTTTTAGGACCGCGGAACAAAACAACTGAAGGGGATCGGAGCTGCCGTGCATGGATGTTAATCCGTAGCGAATGAGTGCCCCTCAGTAAATGCACAGATTAGAGGCTTCAAGTGGGGTATGAGGAGATCCTACTGGTAATGAATAAAATGAAGAATCTTGAATACGGTGTAAGCTTGCCTGGATCAAATCAAGCTCTCACTTCGTTCGCTGGTTGGACAGGTGTAGTGGGCCATGGAGAAATGGGCGGTAGATGATCCATCATTCATTACTTAGGCAACATTTTCGTTTTGAAGACATTCTGCTTTTGTCTGGGCAGTGGATCACTTTTGAAACAGCAATGGAAGGAAGCTTTTCCGGAGAGAGAAATGATGGAAGCATGAAAAGGATGGTGGTCTCATTTTTGCAGATTTGAAATTGCATCAAAAATTGTCCTGTTCTAGATTTTGTACGTAATCAAACAGTGCCTGTTAAAGGAGGCCAGTCGGAAGACTCATCGGCTAGTATTCTTGAACATTAAAAGCATGCAGTCGAATCTCTTCAGCCAATGTCTTTTGTGCAGTGACATTACTCCATGGAAGGGATTGCTACAAGAATACACGGGACATCCTTCCAAAAAATGAACGGCCATGAAGAGGTGCGATGTAATGAGCTAAGCTAAGCAGAGAAAGGTAAGATAAAGACGTCGAGAAAAGCTATCGGCAAGCTTGTGCAACAATGCTCAAGAACAAACTGCGGGGATTAAAATACCTCATAGCTGAATCGACACAGGACACGAACTAAATGATATCTGTTAGTGATATTTGTCTCTTTATGCACTCGAGGATTCTGTGCACCTCATTAAGGAAAACCTGAGCTCATGATGGGCTGTGAGCATAAGATTCACTGCCAAACTTTCCACTTAGCCAAAATTTGTTGAAAAGCGCAAATTATTTAAAGTTCTACTCCTTCTTTTTGTCTATACGCCTCCTTTCCGTCCCCTTTTATGCATAATATAGAGCTATTATGCTGACGTCAATGCTGCCGGTCTGTTTTACATTATACTCTTATTTAACACAAAGTTTAAAGAGCGAATTCGGCGAATCAAAATGTGTGCTTGCTGTTGTCGGGTCATTCAAACAACCTAGCATGTACCGCCTACCACTGGCGTAACACATCTAGGTTTTCCAGGATTGTAGCAGGTCTTAGCCAGCAAAACATAAAATGTCCATGTATTCGTCTCTTCCGCAAATGAACACACCTCACATGGTCACAGCTACTCGGTCATGTGACATCTGGGCATTCCTGTTCAACAAATGTGGTGGCCTGACGTTGCTGATCCACCTCTTGTGACGTGAATGCATTAGAATACCCAGACCGTGAAATCACAACTTGGGATTCAAAATAAACATCACATAACCTATGCTGGTCTGATAAGTGAGGAGGAGATGGACGTAAATGATTCGGCAAGAAGATAAATTGAATGAATGTGTCGGTTGGTCCTACACGAGTTCCACCAAAAGTTACGTGCTTTGCCGAATACTCGCCC
This sequence comes from Taenia hydatigena, assembly GCA_036345935.2. Lineage (NCBI taxonomy): Eukaryota > Metazoa > Platyhelminthes > Cestoda > Cyclophyllidea > Taeniidae > Taenia > Taenia hydatigena. The sequence continues at coordinate 2,839 of JADWOT020000058.1, read as the reverse complement.
GATGTGGTGCAAATGACACCACCAATACGTTCTCTTATAATCTGCAATAAGCGCTACTCTTTCCTTTAAAAACAGAATGTCGGCGGACGCCAAGTGAAGTAACTGCTGCTGACACCCAACACACAATTTGCCCATCCTTTTACGTATGGAGCACCAAATGTACTAGGACACACCATCCATACTGCTGCTTAGACATTTGACGCATTTCGGTAAGTTGCCGATTCCTACTAATGAAGTAAATTCGACGACGTCAAAGGGTACTAGATGCACAAGCAGACTGTGGTTGCGGGCTGTCTGATAGGTTATCACCCGCCTCTGAATTGCATCAAGGGAATCACGGTATCCCCTTTTCCACCTAGGATACCTGTTGACGCAGTTGGCATGACTCCAAACTAACCCCAGCACAATAAAACGAACCAACCGCTGATCCTGGCTTAAATACCTCTTTGGAGCTCTTGAAGCTATGGCTACGTTAGTGTTGCAAAGAATTAATGCTTGATGTCCATTTACTGTCCATTTTAAAGTGGTGGACTGATAAGGCATGAGCAGTGCTGAGCAACTCATTACCACTCCTACGGTACCACCATTGTTGGCGCACCATCGTGGATAAAAATCAAACGTGACGACCGAATAGAAATCAAATTCAAATCAGATTGGCTTGTGCTAGATGTAAATTTAGCAGACGAGTCAGCATTGCAAATAAAAGGCATGGAGGCTGGTAAGTTTGATGTGGTGAAGTTTATTTCTCACGGGTCCTATTCCCTTGTCTATGAGGTTGTCTACACTCAAAGACGGGACGTGACCACGACAGCTATGACTTGTGCGTTGAAGCGCTTCTACTTGCAAAACAGATCTGTTGTGTGGTGCGCTCTTCAAGAACACCAAATTCTCGTGCGACTTGCTAGGGAGGAGGAGCAGTCACCGTTTATAGTTACCCTGATTGAAAGTCTACTAATTCACGAGGCTCCAGCCCTTGTGCTGCGCAAAGGAAGCAGATTCGACCTGCGGGATCTCATCTCAACTGTTGGCCTCCTCAGTGAAAAGCACGCAAGATTTCACAGCTGCGAGATTATCTGTAGTCTAAAGCATCTTCATGCAATGTGCATCGTCTACTTGGACATCAAGCCCATCAATGTGCTTACTGACGATTCGGGTCACATTCTCATTACTGACTTTGATCGTTTACATGACATGTCGTGAGGGCGAGACCTCCCAAGAAGACGGACTTCACTGGAACACCCTTCTACATGGCACCTGAAGTGAAGAAAGGAGTGGAAATCACCACGAGGGCGGACGTCTGGAGCCTGGGCATTCTCGCTGCCTGTATCAGGTACGGTCACTCCACTGCTCAGGACTGGTTACGCACGTGCCGTTTCATGGTTGATCGTTTGCCAAACGTGTCCGTACCTCTACGCAAATTCTTCAAGGCTTGCCTCACACACAATCACAACAAGCGTGTAGACATTGATGGTGTAAAGCGTCTTGAGTTCTTTAAAAACGTCGACGGGAAGGAAGTGGTGGCTTGCAAAATGAAATCACCGCACTAACCCTCCAAGCTTAAAACTTTGGCAGCCAAGGCGAAATATGGCCTCAATTCCAACGACCACATGCTACTGGCGGCTGTATCCGATAGGAACATGCCACTTATAAGCAGACATCATCGAGACGCTCTTGACATGCATGGTGTGCGTCGTGTTGTGCCAGTTTCACCAAATGGCAAGGATCTGACATGGTTTGGACTGACAGCCAAGAAGATTAATGAACTGTTCGCCAATTTGGGCTTTATCAATCCTCACCTCCTCCAATCATCCCGTGGTTCCAATGAGAAGCAGACTATTGGTTTTGACAATTTGGTGTGTTCTGAGCTAAGGCAGCATGAAGTGGAGGATATCTCGTTTACAATAGAGCATAACAAATGACTTATAGTAGATCTCTATTTGCTGCGTCGGTATGCGAGAAGAGTCTCCCTTTTGGAAAGGCAAAACGACTGCTTTATCAATCAACCACTAACTCAGGCTCAAGAATTCGGTCAGCTACATTTAATCTCCAACCAATGTAGCATTTTTCGACTTTAGCTTTTTGTCTTGATGGTTGTGTCCTGTTTGGCTGTAATAAACACTTATATGTTGATGAGGAGCCTTTCGTACCTTAATGCACAGCTATTGTATGTGGAGAATCAAACAAATATCAAAGAAGCCCAATTTTAGGTTCTTATGATCGAAGGATCACCTTGAAAAGTATTGCAAAGGCTTTTTTCTTCTAACAACACTGACTGCCTCCATAGATTGGTCTTCCCCTTTCATCGTTCGAGCATCGTCTTAATGTGATTGTCGATAGTCGCCAATGAGGATCTGTACCATGACTTAAGACAGCCCAGTCAGCAGTCAGCATGAATCTGACAAGATCTGCCGGCATTTGATTAAATGCTGATTTCCACTCCCTTCTATTAATTTGAGCGGCCTGCAAGCCAGATGCCAAGCGACCTCTGTTATACCGATTGTGGTAGCCATCACTGGACAGCCATGCATTGAAGATCCCATTCATTTACATACGAATGTAAAATGTGGTTTGGGTTCGCGAGAGAAGATTAGAGCAGTGATTGGATCTCTGCACGTTTTACAGTCTCCTCTATGTTGGTTGACAAGGCAGAAACGAAATGCACGCCAAGTCGGATTCGCATTCTGGGTTTGTCAATGCTCCATCACCAACTTTTGAACCAATAAATAGATTGATCGTGGACCCAGCACCCGAGAGCCATAGAAGGACTTTGCTGTAAGGTCAAGGAGAGTGGCACTCTTAGTCTCCACACACTCTAAAGCATGATAGAGCTAAATAATCT
>JADWOT020001608.1:0-38000 GCA_036345935.2 Taenia hydatigena | reverse complement strand
CTTAAAGCCGCACAAACTTGCATCAACCCTTGCTGGTGAAACAGAGTCCTCGATAGCTCAAACTAAATCCAATCAAAAGTGTTTGCAAGCTGCGAATTTAGGTTCCTTAAAAGGGATTCAAAGTCTATTTAATTGCTCATGCAGAAGGACGCGCATAACGCGCTGTCAAGTGACGCGGATGGAGGCGTGCTCTCATCAGCATAAAAATGGTACTGATGGGACAGTTAGTCGATGACATAAATTGCTACAAGCCGAAAGGGGGTTGGTGGTAGTTGTGTAACAAATAAAGGCAGTTTTGTGCAAGTACTGTGCTACATATAAGCCGTTACATAATTCTAACAAGGCTTGTCGCATAGGACAAGATAAAGTGAGAAGAGATTTAATGGCAGGACTTTGAGAGCCAGCAACTCTGAAGGAGGACCTGCGCGTGTCAACGTTTTCGGTTCTTGCCTTGTATAGAAAGTATCGATGCAGCTTAGGCTGAGTCTAAGAGCTGAAAGTAATTGGCTGGCTCTGCGAGGGCCTAGAAGACGCAAATGAGGATTTGGGTTGGGGCAGGGGACTCGCTGTTAAATGACTTTGGAGGTGCTCGGTTTGCTCTCGTGCATATCCCTGTGAGTAGCTGAGTTGCTCTGAGACAAAAGGAGTAGAAATAGTGTTCTGTGCTGCAATGTGCTGCTCTAACCTTTGCTGTACTAGGCTATGTTACACCATCGTTGACGTTGTACCCCGTCATTGTTAAAAAGGGAAACGAAAGGGAGTAGATTAAACGTAGGTAGCAGTCGAGCATGCTAGGTAGTAGAATGCGCAGAAGTTTGTGCGTTATTTTTATCTGTGTGCCCTGTTCTGAGAGAATAGGCAAATATTTATTTTGCTGCAAAATAATGACGGATTTCGTGAAGGAAACATTTGATGCAGCCTTTGTCTTGTGGAACTAATATTATTACGCCTTACTATGCGGATTTTTGCAACAGTGGCTAACTAAATCACTGGTATGTTTGACTACCTTTCGGTTGCCCTAATTTCAGTGACATGGAAGTCTATCTCGAAAGCTCTCCAGCGACTTGGTTCTGCATGCAGTCCTACCAAAGAACCTTGGTCTGCTGTATGATACTTTGGGTACTGCCGTTTGATTTCTGCTGATAACTGCACGCTAAAATAATATGTTTGATTTTGGTATATGCTCGATTCAGTCGCAGACTGTTGTTTTTATGATAGTATTGTTAAAAGGGACTTTGGCTCATACAAGTAGTTTGGTGGGTAAATATCCCTACTAAGACTGCTAATATGAAAAGTTACTCGTTTTATCCCTCAATCTAGTCAAAAAGGTGCCAGCTTTTACCAACAGTAAACTTCGAGCTTTGTCAAAATCCATTTGTGCTACATTAGTAGTAGTTTGGATGCTGACACTAATGTCCTAGTGTGCGATTTCACTAACAGACCTTGTAAAGACAGTCGTGTAAAGACTTTCATGTTGGGTTTATGGGCTTAAAGGTTTTGTCGACATGACTAAAGTTTTGAATAGTTAAAAGCGCGATTCTAACACGTTCCCAATCACTTTTTATTCAAGAAATTCAAGCCAAAGACTGCAGCAGCAGAGATAGAATTTGATTTGTTGATTACAAGTTCAAGTGTTTTTAATGTGGCCTCAGCTTCATTTTGAATAAATTAATAAATTAGCACTAACGGTGAAAATGGACCACCTTAGGTCGGTTTGCGACGTGTGAGGCGGATAAACTTTACTGGTAAATGCCCACAGGGCATTAGATTCGTACCTGTTTTAGTCGCACTTTGAAACTGCAAGTTTGCTTTATTCCAGTGACATCGCTGCATTTGCTAAGATGAATCCACCACCTCAACTGACTCGATGCTGTACATGCTTGTTCAAATGCACTTTTTGGCGAGAAGCGGCAGGAAATGCTGGAGTACCTTTTTGTGTACCTCCTAGTGTACTCAAGAGCGTTAGCAGGCATAGCCACCGACGTCACACACTTCATCTATTAATTTTTTTCCATTTGCGTCTTCACATGACCGCATTTACGAATTCCAAAATGGGACTGTTATCGCTTTCACTTGCGATGGAAAATAGGTAAAGAAAGAGGCATTTGTTTAGCAAATGAGCATTGACAATTGGCATCATTCAGCATCCGTTTCGTCAACGCTAAATCATTACCTTCTGGCAGCCCTGCCATCATTTGTGGAAATAACGCTGCAATTGAAACTGCTTTATGTAGCCAACGCACTTTTATGCTTTAGGATATTTCACAAGGATGACACAGTCATTTTCACTAAAGCAAACATCCATGCATGGATTATCTTTGGTTCCAGGCACTACAACGCCATCACAGTTGCAATTGTAGTATGATAATTGACTGTGCCAAATGTCCCTGAGGAACAATACCACCAGAATCGGAAGGCTATCAAGCCAATAGTCAGGACCGTTTTGACAAGATATAATTTTTTTATCATATAACTAGGAAACGAGACGACTTTCCTTGCCATGTGTACCATACGAAGTTACTAAATGTTGATACTATAAACAGCCTAACATTCGGGGCTCCGCCCAAAAACTTATTCTAGTTATTAACAAAATGCCACCATCCCAGTTTCGTTGCATTCCAAAACTTTCTTCATGGTCTTAAAAGACCTCTCCATCAAAGACATGCACAATCTAACCAACTATTTGACCTCTTTGTCAACATTACTGTCTATAGAACTCGGATTCGCGAAGGTGTAAACATGTTAAGGAAGATCATGCTTCAGAATCCACTCCAAATTAAACGCTTTGGCTTGGCACTGTATCAAAGCAGTACTATTGTCGACATCGGTCTTGCTATTCGCTTTATTATGAGCATGTTAATGATCTCAAATGAAAATCGGGCCAATAAATGAACATGGACCTTATTTTAAAGTGCTTATTTTTCACTTTTTGGATGCATACATTAATATCTGTAAGGATAAGACGGTTCGGTAATCAAAAGCACTTATTTCTTGGTTAATGCCAAACATTCAATCGCTTTTGCCTCATTTTGCAATAAAACGTACTAAATCGCCTTAAGTACCTTAAGGATCACTATAGGGTCAAGGTAGTTAATTTCGGCAACGATGACACCCTTGTTGTAGTCTTGCTTACCTGCACCCCAAACAGTACCAAACTCTTGCGACTGAACGTCCATCTCACCGCAAAAGATTTGCTCATAAATGCATAAATTAAGACAAGAGAAATGCTTGAGTTTTATGGGTTCCCATCTTTAGTTAACCCATCAGACCGTAGATGGAGATATGAAAAGCAGAGTTGTGGAAATGATCGAATAGCAGAACTCATCTATACAGCTTTTGATGGCGATTCGTTAAAATAGTGCAAACAATTATAAGTTACAGAACGATAGGGTTTGTTGCGCTTAAATCAAAATTACGGCTGAGTGCCTTCAAGTAATACATTAATGAGTGCTGTAATGCAGATGTTTTCAGCAGCATTTTTTAATGACTACGAGTGCTCACAAACAGAGGGACAAATCATCTGCTTTTGAGAGCAATAAATGTTTGAGTCTTTTGGGAATTTCGCGATTCGAGACACCAGTATTCTTTGGAGCCACCACTTCAGTAGAAAACTGCTTGACAGTAGCTCTATGACCTTAAAAATAGTCCACTGAAGCAAACCCCAAGTTTGTCTATCCAGCGGTTTTAGACTTATTCCATTCCAGCCTAGAATTCTCAGCTCTTTAATTGCAAACAGCCTCCTCACACTTGCATTGGCAAGACATGGTGATGGGGGTAAGAACTGAAAGGTTGCTCCAATAGAAGCTGGATAAATGTTGACTAAGAATGGTGACAAGAAGAAACTTTTTACAAGGCCGATTATCTGGAGATCTTCAATCCCCACATAAACGTACATCAAGGAATGATCCTCACCATCAGACGAAGTGCGATGCTCCCATCTGTACCTTAAACTAGCATTTCGCACTCCGAGTAACCAGAATTGACTGTTCTGGCGTGGTGGAATCAGCAAAATGGGCAGCCGTTCAGACAGATACGCCTGTACCTGGAGGCATATGTACTTTCCCAGTGGTGACCCATCCATGGCAATCAACTCTAAGCAAATAGTAAAACCAGCCTGTAATTATGCATTCAGAGGCCACTGCTGCAGTTAGGAAGGACCACTAACCTGCATGGGCACTACGGCCTACGTAGCTCCTCCGAAGCGGTAAGACATCATAGAAGACTACGTAGATGCAGCTAATGGCAGTGAGTATCAAGAAAACCAATTTCCAGTTTTGAGACAATTTCATTTCTCTCAGAGTGAGGATTTGGAATGTCAGTGCGCTGACCGAAATTTTAAAATCATCGACTTAATCCTAATGACGTCAGCTGTCTGATTTCAAAATAAATATTGATCCACTGGTAGGTGGAATGTCAGCTTTTTGTCTTGGTCCATTCCACTTAGAAACCTTACAATTAGTTCTTGTTTTTGATAATTTGTTCTTTTGCTTACCCACTTTTGCCATCCACTTTCCATTCGTCTAAAATAGTTTGTTTGTCCATGCAAAATCTGTTCATCTATGACTGTCACATCTACGTTGTTCTAATTTATCGCGCACACATCCATGCACCCAGTTCACTTCCTGTTCGTTTATGCTGCCTATTTGTCTTGGATTTTGCCTATAAATAAAAGGCTTGCTGCAAATCACACCGAAAAGTTGCATGTCAATGTCAAGTTTGAGGAATAATCTTGACCTTTCTCCATTACCATTGGAAAGATGTCTACCTAGAGGAGCACAAGCCACAACTGCAATCTTGCATCACATTTAAGGCACAGGACATATGCAGTTCATTCCCAACACTCAAGCATCAGCGTGACATCTCTGCCTTCCCACATCTTAATCGCCTCCACTCATTTGGGCTCTTTTTTTGACGTAAACGGCGTCGACGTGCTGCCGGTAACCGATTCATTAACTTAGCGAGGTAATGTTTTCGGCCACTAAGTGGTGTGGAGCTTAAGAATGAAGAGCAACTATGTTGGGGCAGAGATGGTTAAGACAGTATTTCTTATTGCAAATTAGGAACAAACAGCAAGCGTACTGGGCAAAGCACAGCATCGCCTGCAAAATGTAAAAGCACTAGAGTGAACAAAGAAGATTAGCCTAATCAAGACTAGTTTTGGCCACATGGTCAATCGCTTTATACCTTTTTGGCCGCATTTGTGCTACAGTTGCATCTCATTATCCATCGAAAAGATGTTGCGGTCAGATTGGCCTTTTTCATTTACTCTCACAGATATGAGAGATCGTTAAAAACGTGTTGGCAGATGTAGTCTCATGCACTCACCCACCCTAAGTGTTATCGAGGCGAGAACTAATCGTTCTCTTGCCTTATATTTTGGTGACTTTGGTGTCCATCAAAGCCAAATTTGCTTCCTTTTTATCACCTTCTTCCCCCGCATCATTCTTCAACAATCCCACTCGAACTGAGGCATTGGGATCTTACAAATATAACAGAGATGTTCAGCTTTATGATTTGACTCACTATTTCCATAAAATAATGGAATAATGAGTAGTGTGCATTCCAAACGCAGATCTCACAGTGGTTAGATAATGCACGCTATCTTTGGTCTTCTTTTGGACTGGAGTTTGCCGGACAGACAATGGCGTAATTTTATTATTCCACGCGGTGCCTGCTCCTGCATCACCTCAGTGCCGTCACCAGCCCTGATTCTGGAATCTCAAGTAAACCGCCCTTGCTACTGAATCAGTGCTCAGTAGCAGTTGTATGGCGAGATTAGCATATTAATTGGCATCCACCAGGTCAGGGTTTTGGCACGCAAATGCCACATAAGGAAGGGGAGGTCTATTTGACGCCGCTAGTAAGCTACTAAGGAAAGACACCCACATCAAAGATATTCTCGAGTCCGCAGGGTGCAACATTAATAAGTTCTGCTGACCGTAGTTACTAAAAGCTAAATTGCAATGCGAGCAGGAGAAAGACCGTCCATCCCCTGTTATAAGGCCATGGGACGCTGATGGATTTTCCCACGTTACAGATCAAAAGTCACCTAGACGCCGCTTGCTTCCACAATCTGCAGAATCGGACCGTCGTTGGGAGGGCTGCTTTTCAGTTTATAAAGCTATATACAGTTCCTTTTAACCGGCTTATTTTGGACCGTGAATTATCGCTTCGCATAAGCGAAGAAGTATTCTGCAATTTGAAGGAGTTGCTCAATCCTGCGGAATCGTCTTTTACCTGTCTGATAGCTTGGACTACTTTGGCAAATTATGGGCGATGAGGATAAAGATTTGAGCAATTCACCTGTCAGACTATGAAGTTGCAACATACCAATGCATCTGCTTAGCCAGACATTTGCCAGTAATGTTCAGCGAGAGATGAAAAATTGCCTCATCTCGTCCACGCAATGCAGCATGTGTGCATCCAAGCTAAGGTCGCACGCAATACTGATAAGCAAAATTCACTGTCAAGGCCATCTACCTCTTCGCTCACCCATCGCTCAACAAACCCAATGATATCCTCAGGAACTATTTTAATACAACAGACAATGAAAGCGCCAAAAGTCAACCACTGCATATGAAAATGGAACTATTGCAAAACATGAAAGATAGAACAATACATCAAAGGACAAACATTTTCTAAACATGAAGTGTTCCAACGGGCCAGATCTCGTACACTTCGTCCACGCCATATCATGCTGTTGTCAATACTGCCAACTTGCCTCGCCACTAACCATTATAAATGTTGTCAAATGTCGGCTCCTTGGAAGCCCTACCCGACGGTGTTGTGCACCTGCTATCATGCTACGCCCACCTGTTTGGCGATGATTGCAAGGTGGAGCAATAAACAACAGCACTGATGAATGCGCTATCATGTGCCAGTGGCAGAGACAAGGTAGATCAGTAAGAACAACCGCGATCGGAGCTACACCATCTCAATGAAAGCATTCAATCTGTTACACATTGGCCGACGTGGAACTTGAACCCACACTACCAAGATCGAGACTACTGAGCCAACCAAACATCCAGCACTATCCTCTTCCGGTCTACTCAAAATTAATCCATACTACAGCACACTGCTTCCCACACCCGCTCCATCTGCAGCCCTGTTAATCACATCCTTCACCGCCACCGCTATTACCGCTACATCCGCACTCCCACCTTATCCAACTGGACACTCCTATCTGCTATTAGGGAATGAAATATTGAGCCTCCATTACGCACGAGCACACACAATTGTATCACAGGCACGCGCATCCCCAAATATTGGTGGATATAAGAGATGAAAGGCAAGACACATTGCTATGTTGCATGCAATAACTCACCTACGCCCCATCATCACTAGCCAGTTCAGCGGCTATAGAGTGACATCTAGCACCAGACATGTTAAGCACATGCAGGGCTGGTCGAGACCACTTACAATCTAAGCGAGTATCGTACTCAGGCTGCCAGGCCGACCTCACGTTCCCTTTTCCTACCCAAGTCTTCCACCCACCCACCCACCCACCCAACCACTTAGTCAATCAGCCAGTCACCACTTCGCAGCGCAGGGCAGCACTACGTCGTTTAATGCAACCCATTTACTCCCTTTTAATCCACTGCCAACCATTCACTCTTCGGCATCCATCTCTACCCTCTCTGAACCACTCCTCCACATTCCTTTTTTTCCTCCGACGCCATCACTTCTCACACCAAACACACGTTCTTCCCAATTGAATACTTTGGCGTGCCTGCGTCTGCACAACCATCAATCTTCTCTACCCATCCACTCACTATTTTTTGATGAGTGGTCCACTTATTAGCTGACCCACCCATTCATTTCCTTTCGTTGCTGCCCACCTACCGATTCATCTGTGTTTCTTCGCCGTCACCGCAACCGGTAGCCAACAATCACCATCATAAAATGAAATCAGGCATGCGCGTGATGCCAGTGGGCCAGTAGACCTGCGAGGATAGCTGCAGCGTACCAATAAGTGGCGTCTGCCTTTGCCAGAAGGGTGTTTGAATCACGTTTGTTTGTGTTACTTTGCGATTTATACTTCTCTGCAATTCATTGTTCGGCTTCTTCTCTGCCGTATTAATCAAATTTTGTAAATTGTTTTTGCCTTTATGTTTTATAGGGTGGGTAGCATTGGCTTTAAATTAATTGGTTGTTTGCTATGTCGTTACATTGGGTTTGGTATTGCCTTTGGCCCAGAACTGAAACAAAATTTGCAGGCAGAGAAACATTACGTATTTTTATTTATTGCATTTTTACCACCCACTTTAACCTTTTTTTCCAAGACTTGCGCGCAATCACTGACAACAAAACCAAACTGCCTCTTTGCCAAAAGTAGAGCATAACGATCCAGTGAATAGTGGCAATGATGTCAAGTATCCCCACAACTACAGTAGAACAATGCGCGCACTGACCTTCCTCATTGTATCGCATAATTTCATGGTCATAAATGATCATGTGACCAACTAAATGCCTTTGGCATCACGATGACTTGCCTGGGTATCTAAACGCGCGTTCTTGTTGTCCGTATCATCCTCTTAACCGCCTAAGCCGAAATTGTCAGTAAGGAATCAAGCCTGCACCGATGGCGCATGCTACCTAAGGACAACGCAAGCGTAATAGTTGAGGTGCGTCACTCGTCCTCAGAAGCAAGATAGGTGGGTAGATGGCACCGGATTGGTCCCTATTCAAGGGTGCACGTTTTGCTAGCTGTTAGCACTCTTGAATAGCCTTGTAAAATGTCAGAAGTCATAGTCCACGGCGATTTGCACTACAGTTCCTAAAGAGATTAGCATTTCGAGTACTGTTCATGGAGCTGTATTAGTATTATTTTGTGGATTAAGTGGTATCGCCCATGTTGCAATCAGGTTAGATGCCACTAATGTTGATTTGCGTGCATTTTTGGATCCTCCCATTTGGCTCTGTGGACAACAAAACTGGTAAGCTCGATGTTGTGCGAGAGATTGTCGACTCCTGAATTTGATTATTTCGAAGAAATAAGATCTTTCCATTTTTTAAAAATTCTGTGATAGCTGTATTTGACTACAATTTTCTGGTTTTAAGGACTCTAAGATAGTGAAATTTTTGTCTCTACGCGGTAGCTCGAAAAGGGATCGGGTAGCTATTTATTCTTTGATGCACACGGGGTGATGGTGATAAGCGTATTGTCGGGTTGGGGAAAGCAGCTGGGGTCGTCATGTGCACACGGTGCCAAATAGGCGCATTAATTGCCTTCTGACAGGTAGCGATTTCGGAGGTTTATTATCCTGGCAGGAAACGTGATCACGCAATTATTGTTGAATATTTAGCCATTATGAAGAATGTGCTGTTGGAGTTGCAACTACTTTATCGGTATCATCATGTTTGTTGTATGGGCACAAATTTGTGGATGGGACTAATTGAGGTGGAGCATATCGAGCTCATCTATCCTTTCTACCATGATCTTTGAGTGCGCGTGTTCTATTGCCTCAACTAGGCGTTATATGCAAAAGAGAAGACGAGATCTAACTTGCTAGAGTACGTGCCCGGTTCGATGGTGATTGTTTTGCAATTTATCATTCCGTCTTTAAATCGCTGATTTTACTGACCTCTTTCCGTCTTTCCGGTGGTAATAGGGCAGCAATGCTTTACTCCATGTTGTGACCATTACAATTTGCCGAGCAACCACGCGGTCAACACCAATGCCATGCGAAGATGTAAATCGATGACAAAATTGAGGCAGCCAGTGAAGTCGCTTATCTTCCTTCTAGCCACATTTATTTCTTTTACGAAACACTTGCAAATGAATGCGATTGGGTAATATAAATGCAAAAACGGAAACAATCAGCGCATTATGGGGTAGCACTTCGTGTTTCGTATGTGCATGGATAAGTCCGATCTCCATTATCATCGCAGCCTCAACCATTATAGAAACCTAAAAAAACGTCTTTTTTATTAACCACCAAGTAGAGATCCAATGCTTACAGTCTTTCTATAAATAATGAAAGGGATGCTAAGAGATGATAATTTTGCCATGACAAAATGGGCGCTGAATGATGTCATTCGCTAACCAAGTGTCTCTATATTTACCCATTTTCCGTCATAAGTGAAAGCGAGAATAGTTTTGTAATTGGCGATAAGTGAGGGAGGTATAAATCGGCTGAAGATGTATGACTTGCCGCATATTATTTACTTCAATCATACTAATCCTGTGGCAACAAATGTAGAAGCGACAAGGAGGCAAAACTATGGAAGCGGTCATTGTCACTGCTAGTCCCCTCATTACCACTCGACTGCCATAAAATCTTGAGATTCTCTTAAAACCTCCCCTATGAGACGTGATCATTTAAGTTATACATAATCTTCTCTGCTTTTTTCGTGCCACTAAATCTTCTTTCATTTCCAATGGACTTCTTGTCTCCTGGTAAATTTAAATGGCATCAAGCCAAGCTATAAAAACACTTCCATGTGATAAGGCTAGGGCTCCATTGTCCAAAATATCCTTAGCGTACATTCCGCCAGTTGACTTATGTCAAGTTTATACTCAAGCATATGTGTACTCACATCGTCGCATAGCATCAGAATCGTCTTTTTGGGAGGGTTCTACTCTGCGTACCATTCTCAGTCATCTATCTTAGGGCAACTAATCCGTCCGCTGCCTTGCCTGACCGGTACTTCATGGAGTCACGCACTCACAGCAACAGTTCCCCTCACAGCAACCAAATGCGCATCGGTCCTCTGTTCAGTTGTCAGGCCTTAGAAGTATAGCATTGTTTAGCTATAGATTTCCAGGTGGAGTGAATTCATTTAGGCTAGTAGTTTTACGGTCAGAGCTGGTGGCAAGATCATCCTGAACTTGGCTTTTTTACCCTCCGCCTAATCTATAGCAAGTTAAACTCAGCAATTCAACTCTTTTACCTGCATCAAATCATTGTTACTACGTGGTTACAGCTCTTGATTCTCGATGTCACATGCGGATAACCATGCTTAAAATTTTAGTTTCCATCAAAAACACGTCACTGTAAGCTCAAGGCATGTGCGTGTAAACGACGCCTAATAAGCTAATTAGAAAGAAGTTCATTTATCACCCCTCTTTAAAAAATTTTGAATTTTTAAAGTAGTGTTATAACGAAACTGAGGAACTACAATAACGAGGGCTAAGTGTAAATGAAAAGACCTAACCTATGCAAAATAACTGTGTCATTTCTTTTAGAAACTGGGGTTACTCATGTAATTATGAGTGCATGCTCTGCAGGAGTGTCCGCGTCCCCAAATATTGCCGCTACTAGTTGTTTTGTCCCTTTGCTGTGAAGGGAGTGGTTGACCTACATTCGCCTACCGCTTGCCTTGTTGATGTTGATGTCCCACGTAGCTGAATCGGAGAGCAGTGTGGAACCTTGTGTGTGCGATGGGTTTGTGTGTTTGTGCATGTGTCGTTGGTACTATTAGTAGTTAATGAACGTGGTGCGCTAGTTTGTGAAGATCTTGAACGAGGGCCTGTTTCACACTATTCTGCTAACTGCTGTCTCCTGACTGTCTGGAGCGAAGGAATGCCTTCGGCTGCTGGCGCTGGCAATTGAAGTAGCCCAATGGCTTTGAAATGGATGGTGCCACTCGTTTTGGCCACTCAGTCCAGTAAGGGAAGAGGAAGGAAGTTTTATATTTTTTGTTTGCTTAATAATATTGCTTATAAAAATGACGAGTTGCTAAGGTGTGTGCCTATGCGCCTTGGAGGCGTTGATGCCGATTAAAGGTGCTGCGGGTCGATAAACTGATTGTGACTTGACCTTTGTGACTGTCTAAGGAAAAGGAAGCAGGCGTTCTTATTCTTCCTATCAAGCCATAACAATAATGCCTATTTTACTATGCTCTAGTGTCATTGAAAGGGCGTGTTCTAGCAAATCCACTTATTGATGTTGGGGGTTTACCGCTGCTTCAAGTTATAATTACATTGTTTCGCGTGGCAAAAGTAAGCCTTTTCTCTCATTTCCTTCGTCTTCTTCCTCTTATTTTACTTCTCTTTCTTTGTGCCTCTCCCTTCTTGCAAGTTTGTGCACCATTTCAGAATTAGTATAGTTTCTGTGCAATCATTAGGCCAGTTCGTCATTTTTTCCAATCATTATAGCTACTTGCCACAGTGGCAAGGGAGATGAGGAGGGATGACGAGGGACACAATTTGGTGATGACGCTGATGATAATGGGACAGTAAAAAAGCACCGTAGAATATTGCCTCTACTTGGTGTGACCAGCGCTCTGGAACTCAAGTTAGACAGGGTCGTACTAGCTTTCGGAGTTATATGGTATAACCTTGTTTAATACTACTATTACTTCTACTTCACTTTAGCGTGGGTGGGAATGGGTAGTGGTTAGTGGGTTGTTGTGGTGTGAGCTGCGTCTTGGGCGCACTCGCGATAATGAACTACTTATAAGGCAAGTGATTGTTACTCCCCCTTTTTCTTCCCACATTGCCTTTTTATTCTTGTCTCTATCCCTAAGTAGACGTTAAACTATCTTGTTTGTTATGCCATCCATGTTTGGATGGAGCTGCAGTACCCTCAGGTTGAATTGGTGCTCTCGGTGTTCTCTCCATCACTGTCCAGCTGACCGCATCCTCACTACCCTTAGCAGGCGCGATTTCAGCAATAACCACAAGTCGAGGCAGCTAAGATTTCACTGCCACAATCGAGACATCAACGCGCAATCAACGTCACTATTAGAGCAATTATCGACCAGCCGCCTATCGGTCTGGTAAGGCTGTCGCATAACTTCAATATGCATATGAAGATTGTTGCTGCCTTTCTTGCACCTTTCTTATTGCTTCCTAGCAAGCGGTGAGGGAGATACCCTTTTAAGATGAGACGTGTTGACTTATTTCGGGATGGACGGATGAACGAATGGAAGCTGTGATCTCCAATGCGAAGGAAGATGGCGATGCGTAGTGTAAGCTCTTCTGCTACTGCTTCCTTTAGTCTGCAGAGGATGTGCGTCCCTACAACGCCACACCATCACAGTGCTGGTGATAATGATGTTCGGAGTGGATTTCGGTGATCAATGTACGCTGAGGAATCTTTGCTGAACCTGTTAGCGTGGTGTCTCGTGGTGATGCCTGCCTTCACGAAGTCGTCGCCGTCGGCAGGGACGGATGAAGAGAACACACATTCGTCAGTGCGGATGATGAGGTGATGTGCGAAAAGGGGCTTTGTAGGGGAGGAGAAGATCGCTCCATAAAAGTGGTGCGTAACAATTGTGTATTTATTTCTTTGTATGTTATATTTTGTTCTTTTAGCCGAGAGTCTGTCCTGCTGAGCTCCGCGAATTACTACTCGGGGTATTTGTTAGGATTCCTCACCTCCTGGCTAACTCAAATGCGTGCGTCTTTCAGATGATGGCAGAGATTCGGTTTTGTAGTCATCTATACGTCCTACTGCCACTACTCATGTCAATGCGTGAGGCGGCTTAGTTGACTTTCTAATTGTTGTTCAGACTTTTGCGCTGAAAAGTGAACAATCGACCCGCGTTTATCCATTACTTGCTTTGTAATTCTAACCTCTGAATAAGTGCTTTCCTTCCCTTTCTTCTTCTTCTTCTTTTACACTGGTTGCAACTGTGTCTGACTTCGCCATTTTATGGAGCACTTATCGATACTTCACCTCGCATTTATTCTCATTCTTCTCCTTCCTACCCTTTGCCTTCATCTTCTTAAAAAATGCATCGTTTCTCTCTCAACCTTGATTTTATTGTTGTTGATGTCCTAGGTGGTGAGAAAGGTGTGGGTGTGTGTAATGGTCCATGGATATGTCTCTGCTGTGTCATCAATGGCAGATACCACATGATCGCAAATCGGACATTTGAAAAGGAATAGCGCTGACACGGCCGTCAGTGGGTACAATAAAATCCATATTTTTGCCCATCGTGCATTTTAAATTTCGAATAATGCAGCACACGGAGAACAAAACCCTCGAGATCCCGCATGTCATGGCCTCTACGGGTAATTTGGCTGATAATCTAGAAACCCGAGAGTTAGCGAGAACAACCAGGATATGAAAGTGCACGTCATACCCGTTAGACGTTTTATTACTCCAGCAAAGTAAGGAACCGCTTGATCCATTGTGCGCTCCTGTCGCCTAGTTGGGGGCTCAGTGAAAGTGTCTGAGATAAATGGAACGAGAAACGCTGCTCTCTACCTCCCGCTTTCTACAAGTCAAGCTGATTGACATTTGCCCTTGGCTAATGGTAACGACAAAAAAATTGGCAAAAATTAACCGTATTTTCAGATTTTTTAGCATAGAGTGAGGTGATCGAAATTATTAGCCTCATTTGGCGTCATTATTGTATGCAATGCAGTGACAGGGACATTGTGATCGGCATTTCCCGTCAAACAGATGCTAGTCGTGAGCGCATGCACCAGTCCTCCTGCATCTGCTGCATTGCATAGGTGTGTTCGCAGACGCTACCTCGACACTTGTAGCCAATAGCCACTCCAAAACGTGACACAAATGACTAAATAACAGATATGATTGCCATTTCAGAAAACCAAATCCTCTTACTAAGAGACACCCGAGAACAATGCCAACAACTATCCCCCAATGTTTGATGGTTTTCAATTTTGGGGTGCTCTTTTACTAACTTTCGGAGTATAGAATTTGAGTTTCATGCAGATCATTGGCATGATCAGGCTATGAAGATTTTATAAAGGAGCACACTGTCGTAGTTAAGCATCATATTTCTATAGCGAAGTAATGAATAGCCTTCGCCCTTTGTGCGCAGCTGGAACTTAGTCAGTGGCTTTGGTTGTCGGAAACAGCCAACATTACACTGCAAGTGGCTGCTCTGGGTCAATACGACAGGGGTAAGAACAAAGCTCTATCATGGAATACACTAAACTACTTATGCTGCATAACCGAGGACTTTAGCCACGTCATGGTAACCGAGAGGAAAGGTTATGGACAGACTAGGTCGCAAAATATTTAGAAATTCAAGGCAATTTCACTTGGTTGTTGCGTTCTAAAAGAACAGGCAACTGCATCATTACGCTGCAACATGCTGGTCGTTTAATGTAAACAGTGCACTGGTTTAGTCTGCAGTATGTATGACCACTATTGCAACGTCTTGGTGTGTGGCTTTCGTAACAGCGGCAACCTAAAGCGCCCAATTGCTAAACTTCCATTTCCTCGCCTTGAGTTTATTGGCATTAATGCCTATGCAAGCAATTTTCCAGCTACGTTGGCTCGCATAAAATTGAGTAAGCTAACAGTGGTCTGCAGGTAATGCCTTGGCAATTGCTGTAATTCTGGTATTGCCGGTTAATTCCTGCAGAATAATAGGTCCCAAAATGATAAATTTAAAAGAAGCTCATAGGTAAAAAAGCAGAAGAAAAATGGTGGTGTGTGGCAGAATAAAATGATAAGGGACTATACAACGCAGAGAAGAGCATGTCTGATGGCATGCTCTGTGATTGACCTCTTCGAATCTGACACGTGTGATCGGCTAAAGGCACATGTCTCGTGGTGTCTCTCGGTGCCATCTGATGTAAGCTTTTGATAGCATAGCTTGTGCGTGGTTTTGTTGGAGCAGACATCACTTGCCTTAATGCCTCATAACTTGGTCGAACTTGGTGCAGTGTAGGGCATGCAAAGGAGGCGGAGGAGATGAAGAAGAGCCACCGATGCTAATGAGCTCCAAATTAAATGCGCCACCGATTCTAGACTGCTTGTCCTTGAAGTTTTGCACTTAATGCTGCCTTTTGCGACTAAAGCTCTTCTGGTGATTAAAACAGTTTAATCAACACGAGGTATGATTGAGTAACGAAAGTGGCAAATCGCTCATAAAGATTGCGGTGGAGCTAGCAATGATGAATTGTGAGCCAGTTGTTATCTTGCACCAGGGTCAACAATGAAGGCAATTATAATGATTTCTAATGCATAGTAAAGCAGTGATTCCAAAAAATTGACTATTTTAATATACGGTATGGTTACGTCTCACTTAAAACCGACAGGCGAATGCTCCAATAAATACACAGTCAAAATAATATTGCTGTTGACCTTGTGATGACAGGCATTCATTAGTCCCTTTAACAGGTCACCGTCCAACGAGCAGAAGCCAACTCCTTGCCCCTAAAATTTGATGGAAATGAAAATCGCATAGCCAGCCATACTGCACTTTCAAATATCGCACGATGTTCATATGTGGGATCACTATGGGCCGAAAGATGGAATTAACGCAAACCATCAACAGAATGAAGTGCGAAATTAGGAGCTCAGAATTATCCACTAAAAATGATACCACATTAACTCCTGCATCGAGTTCAACTTTGCTTGATTTCAAATACCTTTCCTGCACTTTCAAGGATTGTGGGCCATCGCTCCATTTAAAGTCACATGGTTGTTGATGCAGGAATGCATTCATTCAACCATAATCATAGCCCAAATCTACTCTAGGATAAAGGCATGGCATTTTTACCCTCCAATCATTCCATCTAACCTTAGAAGTGGCAGAAGTCAAGGGCTGTGCTTATGCAAGTCAAGGAAAAACAAAGGAGATAATGGATGTGGCAGCATTTTCATCCGATCATGTAATAAAGCCTCCAGGTGAAAACAATGGTAGAACTTCTATTCGCTAATTCAACTTGCATACCCAACAAGGAAGTGCCAAAGGGAAGCTCGGTGTAAGCTGAAGCAAAGATGTCTAATCATTTATTAAGCAATTTCAAGTGATAAACAGGAATAATAGCACAACCTCGGTGGTGGTTGCTGTTTACCACCATTGCTGCGACCATCCCCACGGTTGCTCACACGGCGACCACCATTGCGGCTTCTTCTCACACGGCCACTCACACGGCGACCAGCAGTACGGCTTCTGCACAGACCACAATGCCCACTTCTGTCCACATTGCGAACCCTTCTCAAACTCTCCCCACGGTGCCCACTTCCACGGATACGGGCATTGCCAACCGCCCCACACCATTTCTCTGTCGCTGCTTTTCTTGATACTGACTTGCGAGCTGAGATGTGCCCACTTATATACCAGTCGCCTTGTCTCTAATTGTCTCGTGTGATCCTCGTGCTCACTGTACTTATAGCTCTACACTCGTGCTTGCCGATCACCATCGATGCTCTCGTGATGCCGACTCTCTCGGCTGATATTTTAGGTGATGTCTAGACTGTGAGTTGCATGTGACCTCTTAACACAGAAATTTAGCAACGTTCTATGAACGGCAATCTCTCGCACTGCATCAAGCTTACCAGTTTTGTTGTCCACAGAGCCAAATGGCAAGACCCAAAAATGCACACGAATCGACATCAGTGGCGTCTAACCTGATTGCAACTATTACTATTGCGTTGTTCTTAGGCAGCATGCCCATCGGCGCAGGCTTGATTTACTCAATGACATTTTCAACTTAAGCGGAACGAAGCACGAAGGAGAGAGTTTAAGTGGTTAAGAAGATGATGCGGACAACAAGAATGCGCGTTTAGATACCCATGCAAGTTGTCGTAATGACAAAGGCATTTAGTTGATTTAATTAATCACATGATCATTTATGACAATGAAATTGTGTGATACAATGAGGTAGGTCAGTGCGCGCATTGTTCTACTATGGTTGTGCGGATACTTGAAATCATTATCATTGTTCACTGGATCGGTTTACCCTACCTTTGGCAAGGAGGCAATTTGGTTTTGTTGTCAGCGATTGCGCGCAAGTCTTGGAAAAAAAGGTTAAAGTGGGTTTAATAATGCAATGAATAAAAATACGTAAGGTCTCTGTGTCTGCAAATTTTAGGTCAGTTCTGGGCCAAAGGTAATATCCAACCCAATGTAACGACATAGCAAACAACCAATTAATTTAAAGGCAACGTTATCGCACCCTATAAAACCTAAAGGCTAAAACAATTTACGAACTTTGATTAATACGACAGAAAAGAAGCCGAACAATGAATGCAGAGAAGTACAAATCACAAAGTAACACAAACAAACATGGATTCAAACCCACTTCTGGCATGGGTAGACGCCACTTAATGGTACGCTGCAGCTACCCTCGCAGGTCTACTCGCCCACTGGCATCACACGCGTGCGTGATTTCATTTTGTGATGGTGATTGTTGGCTACCGGTTGCGGTGACGGCGAAGAAACACAGATGAAGCGGTAGGTGGGCAGCAACGAAAGGAAATGAATGGGTGGGTCAGCTAATAAGTGGACCACTCATCAAAAAATAGTGAGTGGATGGGTAGAGAAGATTGATGGTTGTGCAGACGCAGGCACGCCAAAGTATTCAATTGGGAAGAACGTGTGTTTGGTGTGAGAAGTGATGGCGTCGGAGGAAAAAAAGGAATGTGGAGGAGTGGTTCAGAGAGGGTAGAGATGGATGCCGAAGAGTGAATGGTTGGCAGTGGATTAAAAGGGAGTAAATGGGTTGCATTAAACGACGTAGTGCTGCCCTGCGCTGCGAAGTGGTGACTGGCTGATTGACTAAGTGGTTGGGTGGGTGGGTGGGTGGGTGGAAGACTTGGGTAGGAAAAGGGAACGTGAGGTCGGCCTGGCAGCCTGAGTACGATACTCGCTTAGATTGTAAGTGGTCTCGACCAGCCCTGCATGTGCTTAACATGTCTGGTGCTAGATGTCACTCTATAGCCGCTGAACTGGCTAGTGATGATGGGGCGTAGGTGAGTTATTGCATGCAACATAGCAATGTGTCTTGCCTTTCATCTCTTATATCCACCAATATTTGGGGATGCGCGTGCCTGTGATACAATTGTGTGTGCTCGTGCGTAATGGAGGCTCAATATTTCATTCCCTAATAGCAGATAGGAGTGTCCAGTTGGATAAGGTGGGAGTGCGGATGTAGCGGTAATAGCGGTGGCGGTGAAGGATGTGATTAACAGGGCTGCAGATGGAGCGGGTGTGGGAAGCAGTGTGCTGTAGTATGGATTAATTTTGAGTAGACCGGAAGAGGATAGTGCTGGATGTTTGGTTGGCTCAGTAGTCTCGATCTTGGTAGTGTGGGTTCAAGTTCCACGTCGGCCAATGTGTAACAGATTGAATGCTTTCATTGAGATGGTGTAGCTCCGATCGCGGTTGTTCTTACTGATCTACCTTGTCTCTGCCACTGGCACATGATAGCGCATTCATCAGTGCTGTTGTTTATTGCTCCACCTTGCAATCATCGCCAAACAGGTGGGCGTAGCATGATAGCAGGTGCACAACACCGTCGGGTAGGGCTTCCAAGGAGCCGACATTTGACAACATTTATAATGGTTAGTGGCGAGGCAAGTTGGCAGTATTGACAACAGCATGATATGGCGTGGACGAAGTGTACGAGATCTGGCCCGTTGGAACACTTCATGTTTAGAAAATGTTTGTCCTTTGATGTATTGCTCTATCTTTCATGTTTTGCAATAGTTCCATTTTCGTGTGCAGTGGTTGACTTTTAGTGCTCCCATTGTCTGTTGTATTAAAATAGTTCCTGAGGATATCATTGGGTTTGTTGAGCGATGGGTGAGCGAAGAGGTAGATGGCCTTGACAGTGAATTTCGCTTATCAGCATTGCGTGTAACCTTAGCTTGGATGCACATGTGCTGCATTGCGTGGACGAGATGAGGCAATTTTTCATCTCTCGCTGAACATTACTGGCAAATGTCTGGCTAAGCAGATGCATTGGTATGTTGCAACTTCATAGTCTGACAGGTGAATTGCTCAAATCTTTATCCTCATCGCCCATAATTTGCCAAAGTAGTCCAAGCTATCAGACAGGTAAAAGACGATTCCGCAGGATTGAGCAACTCCTTCAAATTGCAGAATACTTCTTCGCTTATGCGAAGCGATAATTCACGGTCCAAAATAAGCCGGTTAAAAGGAACTGTATATAGCTTTATAAACTGAAAAGCAGCCCTCCCAACGACGGTCCGATTCTGCAGATTGTGGAAGCAAGCGGCGTCTAGGTGACTTTTGATCTGTAACGTGGGAAAATCCATCAGCGTCCCATGGCCTTATAACAGGGGATGGACGGTCTTTCTCCTGCTCGCATTGCAATTTAGCTTTTAGTAACTACGGTCAGCAGAACTTATTAATGTTGCACCCTGCGGACTCGAGAATATCTTTGACGTGGGTGTCTTTCCTCAGTAGTTTTCTGCCGGCGTCAAAAAGACCTCGCCTTCTTTATGCGGCATTTGCGTGCCAAAATCCTGACCTGGTGGATGCTAATTAAAATGCTAATCTCACCATACATCTGCTACTGAGCACTGATTCAGTAGCGAGGATGGTTTACCTTGGAATCCAGAATCAAGGCTGGTGACGGCACTGAGGTGATGCAGAAGGGAGCAGGCACCGCATGGAATAATAAAATTACGCCATTGTCTGTCCGGCAAACTCCAGTCCAAAAGAAGACCAAAGATAGCGTGCATTATCTAACCACTGTGAGATCTGCGTTTGGAATGCACACTACTCATTATTCCATTATTTTATGGAAATAGTGAGTCAAATCATAAAGCTAAACATCTCTGTTATATGTGTAAGATCCCAATGCCTCAGTTCGAGTGGGATTGTTGAAGAATGATGCGGGGGAAGAAGGTGATAAAAAGGAAGCAAATTTGGCTTTGATGGACACCAAAGTCACCAAAATATAAGGCAAGAGAACGATTAGTTCTCGCCTCGATAACACTTAGGGTGGGTGAGTGCATGAGACTACATCTGCCAACACGTTTTTAACGATCTCTCATATCTGTGAGAGTAAATGAAAAAGGCCAATCTGACCGCAACATCTTTTCGATGGATAATGAGATGCAACTGTAGCACAAATGCGGCCAAAAAGGTATAAAGCGATTGACCATGTGGCCAAAACTAGTCTTGATTAGGCTAATCTTCTTTGTTCACTCTAGTGCTTTTACATTTTGCAGGCGATGCTGTGCTTTGCCCAGCACGCTTGCTGTTTGTTCCTAATTTGCAATAAGAAATGCTGTCTTAACCATCTCTAGCCCAACATAGTTTCTCTTTATTCTTAAGCTCTACACCACTTAGTGGCCGAAAACATTACCTCGCTAAGTTAATGAACCGGTTACCGGCGGCACATCGACGCCGTTTACGTCAAAAAAAGAGCCCAAATGAGTGGAGGCGATTAAGATGTGGGAAGGCAGAGATGTCACGCTGATGCTTGAGTGTTGGGAATGAACTGCATGTGATACAAGATTGCAGTTGTGGCTTGTGCTATTCTAGGTAGGTATCTTTGCAATGTAAATGGAGAAAGATCGAGATTATTCCTCAAACTTGACACTGACATACAACTTTTTGGTGTGATTTGTAACAAGCCTTTTGTTTACAGGCAAAATCCAAGACAAATAGGCAGCATAAACGAACAGGAAGTGAACTGGGTGCATGGATGTGTGGGCGATAAATTAGAATAACGTAGATGTGACAGTAATAGATGGACAGATTATGCATGGACAAACAAACTATTTTGGGCGAATGGAAAGTGGATGGAAAAGGTGAGTAAGCAAAAGAACAAATTATCAAAAACAAGAACTAATTCTAAGGTTTTTGAGTGGAATGGACCAAGACAAAAAGCTGACATTCCACCTACCAGTGGATCAATATTTATTTTGAAATCAGACAGCTGACGTCATTGGGAATAAGTCGATGGATCTAAAATTTCGGTCAGCGCACTGACATTCTAATTCCTCACTCCGAGAAAAATTAGATTGTCTCAAAACTGAAAATTGGTTTTCTTGATACTCACTGCCATTAGCTGCATCTACGTAGTCTTCTATGATGTCTTACCGCTTCGGAGGAGCTACGTGGGCTGCAGTGCCCATGCAGGTTAGTGGTCCTTCCTATTTGCAGCAGTGGCCTCTGAATGCATAATTACAGGCCGGTTTTACGATTTGCTTAGAGTTGACTGCCATGGATGGGTCACCACTGGGAAACTACATATGCCTCCAAGTACAGGCGTATCTGTCTGAACGGCTGCCCATTTTGCTGATTCCACCACGCCAGAACAGTCAATTCTGGTTACTCGGAGTGCGAAATGCTAGTTTAAGGTACAGATGGGAGCATCGCGTTTTGTCCGATGGTGAGGATCAATCCATGATGTACGTCTTTGTAAGTATTGAAGATCTCCAGCTAATCAGCCCAGTGAAAAGCCGTTTCTTGTCACCATTCTTAGTCAACATATATCCAGCTTCTATTGGAGCGACTTTTCAGTTCTTACCCCCATCACCATGTCTTGCCAATGCAAGTGTGAGGAGGCTGTTTGCAATTAAAGAGCTGAGAATTCTAGGCTGGAATGGAATAAGTCTAAAACCGCTGGATAGACAAACTTGGGGTCTGCTTCAGTGGACTATTTTTAAGGTCATAGAGCTACTGTCAAGCAGTTTTCTACTGAAGTGGTGGCTCCAAAGAACACTGGTGTCTCGAATCGCGAAATTCCTGGAAGACTCAAACATTTATTGCTCTCAAACGCGGATGATTTGTCCCTCTGTTTGTGGGCACTCGTAATCATTAAAAATGCTGCTAAAAACATCTGCATTACAGCACTCATTAATGTATTGCTTGAAGGCACCCAGCCGTAATTTTGATTAGAGCGCAGCAAGCTCCATCTTTCAGTAACTCATAATTCTTTACACTACTTTAATGAATCGCCATCAACTCTGCTTTTCATATCTCCATCTACGGTCTGATGGGTTAACTAAAGATGGGAACCCGTAAAACTCAAGCAGGTCTCTTGTCTTAATTTATGCATATATGAGCAAATTTTTTTGGGGTGAGATGGACGTTCAGTCGCAAGAGCTTGGTACTGTTTGGGGTGCAGATAAGCAGGACTGCAACAAGGGTGTCATCGTTGCCGAAATTAACTACCTTGGCCCTATAGTGATCCTTAAGGTACTTAATGCGATTTAGTACGTTTTATTGCAAAACGAGGCAAAAGCGAGTGAATATTTGGCATTAACCAAGAAATAAGTGCTTTTGATTACCGAACCCTCTTATCCTTACAGATATTAATGTATGCATCCAAAAAGTGAAAAATAAGCACTTTAAAATAAGGTCCATGTTCATTTATTGGCCCGATTTTCATTCGAGGTCATTCACATGCTCATAATAAAGCGAATAGCAAGACTGATGTCGACAATAGTACTACTTTGATACAGTGCCAAGCCAAAGCGTTTAATTTGGAGTGGATTCTGAAGCATGATCTTCCTTAACGTGTTTAAAACTTCGCGAATCCGAGTTCTATAGACAGTGATGTTGACAAAGAGGTCAAATAGTTGGTCAGATTGTGCGTGTCTTTGATGAGGAGGTCTTTTAAGACCATGAAGAAAGTTTCAGAATAAAACGAAACCGGGA
This sequence comes from Taenia hydatigena, assembly GCA_036345935.2. Classification (NCBI taxonomy): domain Eukaryota; kingdom Metazoa; phylum Platyhelminthes; class Cestoda; order Cyclophyllidea; family Taeniidae; genus Taenia; species Taenia hydatigena. The sequence continues at coordinate 14,699 of JADWOT020001608.1, read as the reverse complement.
TGGTGGCATTTCTAGTTAATAAATAGAATAAGTTTTTGGGCTGAGCCCCGAATGTTAGGTTGGTTGAAGTATCAACATTTAGCAACTTCGTATGGTACACATGGCAAGGAATGTCGTCTCGTTCCCCAGTTATGTGGTAAAGAATTTTTTTCTTGTCAAAATGGTCCTGACTATTGGCTTGATAGCCTTCCGATTCTGGTGGAACTGTTACTCAGGGACATTTGGCACGGTCAATTGTCATGCTACAATTGCAACTGTGATGGCGTTGTAGTGCCTGGAACCAAAGATAATCCATGCATGGATGTTTGCTTTAGTGAAAATGACTGTGTCATCCTTGTGAAATATCCTAAAGCATAAAAGTGCGCTGGCTACATAAAGCAGTTTCAATTGCAGCGTTATTTCCACAAATGATGGCAGGGCTGCCAGAAGGTAATGATTTAGCATTGACGAAACGGGTGCTGAATGATGCCAATTGTCAATGCTCATTTGCTAAACAAATGCCTCTTTCTTTACCCATTTTCCATCGCAAGTGAAAGCGATAACAGTCCCATTTTGGAATTCGCGAATGCGGTCATGTGAAGACGCAAATGGAAAAATTAATAGATGAAGTGTGTGACGTCGGTGGCTATGCCTGCTAACGCTCTTGAGTACACTAGGAGGTACTCAAAAAGGTATTTCAGCACAAGATTTGCACTTCCTGTTGCTTCTCGCCTAAAAAGTGCATTTGAACAAGCATGTACAGCATCTCGTCAGTTGAGATGGTGGAATCATCTTAGCAAATGCAGCGATGTCACTGGGATAAAGTATACTTGAAGTTTCGAAGTTCGACTAAAACAGGCCTGTGGGCATTTACCATTAAAGTTTATCCACCTCACACGTTGCAAACCGACCTAACGTGGTCCATTTTCACCATTAGTGCTAATTTATTAATTTATTCAAAATGAGGCTAAGAGGCCACATTGAAAACATTTGAACTCGTAATCAACAAATCAAATTCCATCTCTGGTGTTGCAGTCTTTGGCTTTAATTTCTTGAATAAAAAGTGATTGGAAACGTGTTAGGATTGCGCTTTTAACTATTTTAAAACTTTAGTCATGTCGACAAAACCTTTAAGCCCATAAACCCAACATGAAAGTCTTTACAAGGCATTGGAAATTTGCAAAGCCGCAGAATAGAACTGGTCTGTTAGTGAAATCGCACACTAGGACATCAGTGTCAGCATCCAAACTACTACTAATGTAGCACAAATGGATTTTGACAAAGCCTGAAGTTTTCTGTTGGCAAAAGCTGGCACCTTTTTGACCAGACTTAGGGATAAAATGAGTAACTTTCCATATTAGCAGTCTTAGTAGGGGTATTTGCCTACCAAACTATTTATGTGAGCCAAAGTCCCTTTTAATAGTACTAATATAAAAATAACAGCCTGCGAGTGAATCGAGCATATACTAAAATCAAAGATATTATTTTAGCGTTCAGTTATCAGCAGAAATCAAACGGCAGTACCCAAAGTATCATACAGCAGGCTAATTTTTGGTGGCAGGACTGCATGCAGAACCAAGTCGCTGGAGAGCTGTCGAGATAGGCATCCATGTCACTGAAATTAAGGCAACCGAACGGTAGTCAAACATAGTAGTGATTCAGTTAGCCACTGTTACAAAAATCCGCATAGTAAGGAGTGATAATATTAGTTCCACAAGACAAAGGCTGCATCAAATGTTTCCTTCACAAAACCCGTCATTATTTTGCAGCAAAATAAATATTTGCCTATTCTCTCAGAACAGGGCACACATATAAAAAAAACGCACGAACTTCTGCGCATTCTACTACCAAGTATGCTCGACTGTTACGCACGTTTGGTCTACTCCCTCTCATCTTCCTCATTCATAATGGCGGAGTACAACGTCAACGATGGTGTAGCATAGCCTAGTACAGCAAAGGTTAGAGCAGCACAGAACACTATTTCTACCCCTTTTGTCTCAGAGCAACTCAGCTACTCACAGGGGTATGCACGAGAACAAACCAAGCACCTCCAAAGACATTTAACAGCGAGTCCCCTGCTCCAACCCAAATCCTCCTTTGCGTCTTCTAGGCCCTCGCAGGGCCACCCAAATACTTTCAGCTCTTAGACTCAGCCTAAGCTGCATCGACGCTTACCATACAAGGCAAGAACCTAAAACGTTAACAAGCGCAGGTCCTCCTTTAGAGTTGCTGGCTCTCAAAGCCTTGCCATTGGATCTCTTCTCACTTCATCTTGTCCTATGCGACAAACTTTGTCAAAATTATGCAACGGCTTACATATAGCGCATTACTTGCACAAAACCGTTTTCATCTGTTACACAACTACCACCAACCTCCTTTCTGCTTGTAGTAATTTATGCCATTGACTAACTTTCCCATCAGTACTATTGTTATGCTGATTAGAGCACGCCTCCATCCGCGTCACTTGACAGCGCATTATGCGCACCCTTCTGCATGAGCAAATAAATAGACCTTGAACCCTCTTTAAGGAACCCAAATTCGCAGCCTGCAAACACTTTTGATTGGATTTAGTTTGAGCTATCCAGAACTCTGTATCATCAGCAAAGGTTGATGCAAGTTTGTGCTGTTTCAACAGATTATTTAGCTCTATCACGCTTTGGTGTGTGTGAGGACTGAGTGCCACTCTCTTTGACCTTACAGCAAAGTCCTTCTCTGGCTCTTGGGTGCTGGGTTTTACGATCAATCTATTTATTGGTTCAAAAGTTGATGCTGGAGCATTGACAAAGCAAGAATGGGAATCTGACTTGGCGTGCGATTCGTTTCCCTTGGTCAACCAACATAGGGGCTGACTGTGCAATGTGCAGAGATCCAATCACTGCTCTAATCTCATGACGCGAACCCAAACCACATTTTACATTCGTATGTAAATGAATGGGATCTTCGATGGATGACTGACCAATGATGACTATCACAATCGGTATAACAGAGGTCGCTTGGCATCTGGCTTGCAGGCCGCTCAAATTAATAGAAGGGAGTGGAAATCAGCATTTAATCAAATGCCGGCAGATCTTGTCAGATTCATGCTGACTGCTGACTGAGCTGCCTTAAATCATGATGCAGATCATCATTGGCGACTATCGACCATCACATTGAGACGGTGCTTGAACGATGAAAGGAGAGGACCAATCTATGGAGACAGTCGATGTTGTTAAAGGAAAAAAGCCTTTGCAATACTTTTCAAGGTGATCCCCTGATCATAAGAACCTAAAATTAGGCTTCTCTGATATTTGTTTTGATTCTTCACATACAATAGCTGTGCATTAAGGTACGAAAGGTTCCTCATCAACACAGAGGTGTTCATTACAGCCAAACAAGGCACTACCACCAACACGCAAAACTAAAGTCGAAAACTGCTACATTGGTTGGAGACTAAATGTAGCCGACCGATTTCTTGAGCCTGAGTTAGTGGCTGATTGATAAAGCAGTCGTTTTGCCCTTCCAAAAGGGAGACTCTTCCTGCAGCAAATAGAGATCTACTATAAGTCACTTATTATGCCCTGTTGTGAACGAAGTATGCTCCACTTCATGCTGCTTCGGCTCAAAACACACTGATTTGTCAACATTAATAGCCTGCTCCTCATTGGAGCCATAGAGTGATTGGAGGATGTGAGGATTGATGAAGCCGAAATTGGCAAATAGTTCATTAATCTTCCTGACTGTCAGTCCAACCCATGCCGGATCCTTGCAATTTGGTGAAACTGGCACAACGCGCCGCACACCATGCTTGTCATGAGTGTCTCGAGGATGTCTGCTGATCAGTGGCATGTTCCTATCGGATACAGCCTCCAGTAGCATGGAGTCGTTGGAGTCGAGGCCATATTTCGCCTTGGCTGCTAAAGTTTTAAGTTTGGAGGGATGGTGCGGTGGTTTCATTTCGCAAGCCACCACTTCCTTCCCATCGACGTTTTTAAAGAACTCAAGACGCTTTACACTATCAATGTCTACACGATTGTTGTGATTGTGTGTGAGGCAAGCCTTGAAGAATTTGCGTAGAGGTACGGACACGTTTGGCATAAGACCAATCATGAAACGGCACGTGCGCAACCAGTCCTGAGCAGTGGAGTGACCGTACATGATACAGGCGGCGAGAATGCCCAGGCTCCAGACGTCCGTCCTCGTGGTGATTTCCACTCCTTTCTTCACTTCAGGTGCCATGTAGAAGGGTGTTCCAGTGAAGTCTGTCTTCTTGGGGGGTCCCGCAACTCGCGACATGTCGTATGAACGATCAAAGTCAGTAATGAAAACGTGACCCGAAACGGCAATAAGCACATTGGTGGGCTTGATGTCCAAGTGGATGATGCGCATTGCATGGAGATGCTCCAGACCACAGATAATCTCGCAGCTGTAAAATCTTGCGTGCTTTTCACTGAGGAGGCCAATAATTGAGATGAGATCCCGCAGGTCGAATCCACTTCCCTTGCGCAGTACAAGGGCTAAAGCCTCGTGAATTAGTAGGCATTTAATCAGGGTAACTAAAAAAGGTGACTGCTCCTCCTCCCTAGCGAGTCGCACGAGAATTTGGTGTTCTCGAAGAGTGCACAGTACAGAAGATCTGTTTTGCAAGTAGAAGCGCTTCAATGCACAAGTCATAGCTGTCGTGGTCACGTCCCGTCTTTGAGTGTAGACTACCTCATAGACAAGGGAATAGGACCCTTGAGAAATTAACTTCACCACATCAAACTTACCAGCCTCCATACCTTTTATCTGCGCAATGCTGACTCGTCTGTTGATCTACTGACCTCAAAGGCTGCACAACTGCTAAATTTACAATTAGGGTAAGCCAATTTGACTTGCATTCGCTTTCTATTCGGTCGTCGCGTTTGATTTTCATCCACGACGGTGCGCCAACAATGTTAATACCGTAGGAATGGTAATAAGTTGTTCAGCACTATGCATGCCTTATTAGTCCAGCATTTTAAAATGGACAGTAAATAGACGTCGAGCATAAACTCTTTGCGACACTAACTTAGCCATAGCTTTAAGAGCTCTAAATAGATGTTTGAGCTAGGATTAACAATTGGTTCTCTTTACTGTGTTGGAACTATTTTGGAGTCCTGTTTATTACGTCAACAGGTGTCCTGGCTGGAAGAGGAGATAACATGACTCCTTTGATGCAAATCAGGAGCTGATGATGACCTACGAGACAGCCCGCAACTACAGTCAGCTTGCGCATCTCGTATCCTTCGCTGTCTTCGACTTTACTTCAATAGTAGGAATCGGCAGCTTACCAAAATGTGTCAAATGTGCTACCACTTTCTCCTCTAAGCAGCAGTAAGGATGGTGTGTCCTAACACATTTGGCATTCTGTGCGTAAAAGGATGCACAAATTGTGTATTGGGTGTCAGCAGCAGTCACTTTACTTGGCGCTCGCCAACATTCTCTGTTAAAAAGGGCAGCATTTATTTCAGATTATAGGAGAAAGTATTGGTGGTGTCAATCGCACCACATCGAGCAAGCATTCGGCAGTGGTGGAACTCATGTAGGACCAACAGACACATTGATTCAATTTTCTTCTTGTCGAATCAGTTGCGTCCATCTCCTCCTCCATTACCAGACCAGCGTAGGTCACATCATGGTTATTTTGAATTCCGAGTTGTGATTTCACGGTCTGGGTATTCTAATGCTTCCATGTCACAAAAGGTGGATCAGCAACGTCAGGCCACCACGTCTATCCAAAATGACTGTTTAGGCGTCACATAACCAAGTGGCTGTAACCACGTGAGGTGTGCTTATTTGTTGGAGAGACGAATGTCTGCACATTTCATGATTTGCTAGCTGTGATGCGTTACAAGCTCGGAAAACCTGGAGGTGTCACGTCGGTGGCAGGTGGTACATGCTAGGTTGCTATTGTGACCTAACAAAAGCCAGCATTCATTCGGATTCGTCAAATTTGCTTCAAAGCTTCGTGTTAAGTTATAATCTTTAATAAAACTGACCGGCAACTTTAATGTCATTGCAATGGCTTTGACATACTCACAAAAGTGGATGGGGTGAGGAGTAAGGACAAAAGGAAACGAATTTTAATGTGTCTGCAATAAATAAAAAATGATTTCTACTTTTCGGTAATTTGTAGGCACAAGGAAATCTTTATAGTGTTCTACATGCGTTCAGCCTCTGAGCCCATCCTCTGAGTGCTCAGGCTTACTCGATAGGGTACATAGCATTTGTGCTGCCATTTACATGAGCTCTAACAGCATCCCTCATACCAGCTCTTTGACACAATTGTGGAGAGCCAATATTGAATGAAGGACTGGTAATACAGCGCCACGATGTTAAATATTGACCTCCGTGGTCAAAAACACTTGTTAAACGTCAATAAAAATGCAAATAAATCAAGGGGAATCAACACACTTCCATGCTTTTTGCAAGGGCTGCTTCAAATTACTGTCCCGCTGGCAACATAAATGCCATTTTAGCTGGCATTGTAGTAGCTCTTATGCCGCATTCTATGAGGGCTTCCGTTATTTCTCTAACGAATCTTTTCCGACTGCACTTGCAATATTTGTTAACCTGGTTAGCCCTCACTTAACAGAAAATAGCCATAGCATTAATTAGTAGGACATTATACACCCGGAGATGCGTGTATTTTTAACAAAAGACTCACTACTGCCAGCGCCGATGAGGGTGGTGCAAATCTGAGCCAGTGAATTTTAAATGCCAGCCAAAAGTGCTTGAACACGGCTGCTACCGCTGCTCCTGGCCGAGGTGTGAGTGGTTACCTGAGCCCAGACGAAGGACAAACAATTACAACGCTAAAAGTGCCTTTGTCTCTGAGCCAATCGAACCAGAACTCACTTTCTATTGGCTCGTCGCATTTAAAACTCATCCACGACGTCGGGTCAGCATCGGAGGTACCATGAATAGATGAGCCGTTGATAGAGACTGCTCTCCAAGTAACGAACATTTGGCTGTGTTACAAGCGTTGCACTGCTAGAAATTTTCCCACCGACCCTCTTTGTTTTGTGGCGCTGATTCTGGAATCACATCTGAACCTAACAGGAAAGTCAAAGCATGACGAGTTTCGACAATTCAATCGTTGACAATCAATCGCAACATTCGATTAGCCGTCCACCAAACAAGTCCATGTAACACTTTAAAGCTTAACCAACCTGAGTTTCCGTCAAGTTGATGCGACATGCCAGTTCTTCGTGTTCATTCATATTGAGGTAGTCTTTCTTTTTAAAGCATTTCATCGTTTCACCAATTCGGAATGGGGTAAAGAGAACCCTGCGTCTGTGTGAATAAACAAGAACAGAGGTGATAAATAAATAATCGAAGGATTCCAGTACCTTGCAAAGAAATCCTATCAAAGCAGCACCCATGACAGGTAGAGGGGATGGTGGAGACAAGACACTACTTGCGACAGCTGTCATGCCCAGGTTCGCATCACTGCCCATGTACCACAGAAGAGGCGGCGCATCGCAAAAAAAAGCACTCGTGTGACTAACACAAAGCCAATTAACATTACTGCACTAAAGGTGCAAACTGGACTAAACCGCGCCTTTGTCCGTGTCTGCGTAGGGCTTATCAGCTCAACATCAAACGCTACATTAAAAAAGGAATGCGACAAACGCTCCATATCTTCATGTGCATGGGTGCGAAGTTGGAGGTCCGCGTGCACCAAACACTTGCCCCTATGCCTTGGTCATGTCTGTGTTAGTGATACCCCCTCCTCCTCCCACACTATCTAGTGCAAACACGACTCCACTACATCGGATACGCGCATGACAGCACCAGGTCAATCAACATTGTGTAGTAGACCAGCCAATATGTGCGTGCGCTTCAAACGGTAGAACCACAATTACCGTGCGTAATTAAGTCAGCTGACATAGCGAAACATTCCATTCCTTTCCACTGTGATCACGTTCCACCTTGACCATGGTTGGCAGCATTGTGATCCGAATAAAGCAACGCTCCCCGGAACACGAGTCACGAAGTCGTTGGGGTGTTACCTTATCGTCTCCGACAGTCAGACAGGACTGCACAAACGTTCCAACGCCACATCTCATGCCGCTGAGGTGAAGCTGATGAAGACAACTAGGCGGGCAGGTCCACAGACAGCAAAATAAACAGATCTCCGCACCTTCGCCTGTCTGTCCGCCCACACACCCACCAGCCAAATAAGCCAATCAACAGGTAAAGAATCAGATGAAGCCTAATGCTTGATAGCGCACATTTGCCTGTCCCGGGAGACGTCTATTAATTAATGGCCGTCAGGAGTAATAACTCAGCCAACTCAAGGGCGACGCCAAACCTGCACTCTTTCCTGTCCCCGCGACCCATCGGCCGGCTATTTGCCGCAAGGTAAAAACAACCAAAGCCAAGACTAATTACTACTACGACTAAGATGAAGGCGGCGAAGACCACACCGAAACTACTACATTGCTACAGCAGGAGGAGCAAACAAATCGAGGCAATCAGTGGGTCACCTTCCAAGCCATCGCCGTGACAATACGTTCCCAATAAACACTTGATTCACAAGTATTTCGGAGGCAGGCATTCCAGGATGCTTTTCTTGACAATAATAAACATGCACAGTTCGGTAGTTTGCACAACGAACACTAAACAGTCAAACCAGCGTCCTTTCTCACGCCTTTTTGTTCGTTTACAAAATAGCATCAGTAGAAAGGAACCCAGAAAATTGCTTGACATTTGGTAAAATTTGAGCGCGTGTAAAAATGGACATAAAATTACGAGATGGTCCCCCTCAACTCCGCAAAACAATGCGAAGAGGTGAAGCAACAGCAAGCTTCCTAACCCCAAGCAGACTAATTAGAGTATACTAGCTTGATACAGCTGTGCGTAATGCCATGCTACCGTTCCGAATTAGGAAATAAGAACACTTATTTGCAGGTAATAATTACAGCCCATTGTAAATGCCTACACGTGCGATGACTCAAATCGCCGTATGTTACCTACAAGCATGAAGTGCACTCAATCCAGTAGCTACGAATTTAGCATACTTTGTACCAAACGCAAACAAATTGTTCCAATTAAAATCATTCAAATGCACGTTCATATTCATTAAAACCCAATAAACAACCTTCCTTGGTTGGGTTAGAAATGACAATACAGGTAATAGACGAACGCACACCATCCACCCTTCCAAGCGGAAAGCGAAAACGAGATACGCAAGATAGACAGTCAGCCAGTGACATGACCAGATGTCAATGAGCACACAAGCTAGAACTAGTAATATTTAAAACATACCAGTGCTGGGTGAAAGCAGCTAAACAACTAGTGGCTGCAAACAAATGGAATGTGTGGAATATAAGAAAGTCAGAAGAGACGCAGTTAGCCCTAAACCAGCGTTGGATTCCCATAGAACAGTGACTATGGCCAATGCAAAACACTGCATCCAGCACTCAGGCGTCACACCCCAGCAAAGTGCACAGACAGCAAATAGCGCGCATAAATAGAGGCTTGTCAAGTGTACACAAAGGGCATTTGTACGCACCTATAAATCAGCAAGTCACTTCCTCCATACATCCTCAATCATCACACTCGTTGGCGCCGCCTTTTCTGCCTACCACGTCACAAAGCAGGAGCCATGGCACGGCACAGCACCGCCTACACCCTACATTGCGGCAGACTTCCAACAGTTTCCACAAAATTCCATCAGCGAACGCTGATTGCCAAAACGCCCTTCAGCAGCGGCACAGCCTCAACGAAATACCTGTCCTTCGCAAAGTCGGAAGATAACTGCTAATGTGCTGCTTCTGTTGTTCAGTCATTCTTCTTTTACGTGGTCCAATTCGATGTTTACATCCACCCATCACCAGCGTCACCAAACACTCCATTTGAAGAACATCCTCGAATCCGCAGGAACAAACTGAGATTCAAAGTAGCAATGCCATTCAAGACAACGGACCGACACGCTGTGCAACGATGCAGTAGGCTGCACGTTGACGCCCCAACCGCAGCAGAGTCTTTACGACCTTGGCATAGGCTTGTTCCGATCACGTCTAATAAAGTCACAGGAGACGACGTTCATTTCGTCAGTGGATAAGAAGGGAGGGCACAGCAGCTACATCTGCATCCAATGAGCACGACAAATTCCACTGACACGATTACTGCAACAATTTGGAAAACGTAGCTGTCACATTGCATTTGTGAATGGACTTCGAGGAAAGGATATGTAACGAATTCATCGGAGCACGGCACAGATCACACAACTTCTAGGATGAAGTAGAGGGTACGAGAGAAGTCAAACTCCAAATTCAGCACTTTTTCAGTAATCCCTTGGAGCTCACTAGATACACCACCACAGACAGGTGCATTCTTGTCATCCTTAAGGTCCGGATCATCATTGACCTCACGTGAAGCCTAAAAGGAAACACTTTTTTCCTTCTTGAACTAAAAGAGCATATTCAACCAAAAGTGCCGCAATTAAAACACACAATGTGCCCACCATATCGGAAGACAATGTACCAAACACGACCGATGACCTGGAAATCTCACACCATACCGTTGATACTGCTAAAGGTCTCAAAACCTAACTACTACCTTTGATTGAAAAACGAAAAGAACAAGCGAAAGTGATGTAAGCCTGTGATAAGGTCTCACTCAACATGTACAACATACACTGTCCCATGGGAAAGCACTTACCAAGGTACCGTTCTCTTCTCCCTTTCCTCTCGCCCACCCGCCCGCTCGACCGCCCGCCCGCCAGCCTGGCACGCACACCGCGCCCAGTCTTCCATGATGTTAAGATCCTCCTCCAAGCACACAGCCTGCCTGCTTATGCCCTGCGTGAAGGAATAGTCCACACTAAGGAGGAGGAAGAGGAAGAGCAAGGGGACTCTCAACAGCACTCATTGCTCCTCTAATAATCGCCCTAACACCACAGCTGTTGCCGACGACAACGACGAGTTCAAAGGCCCTTGCTGTAGTCGCAGTGGCTTTCCATGGATCGGCTTCCACGTCCACATTCTCCCTTGCCATTATTTCCACTGTCGACAACAACGATGCGTGCTATTGTTGGCAGGCAGCCTGACGAGACAGCGGTGCGAGCAATGGCAACGACGGAGGCGACGAGGCAGCCAGTGTTGGTCAGAGGCCCCCTATTACAACAAACAAATACTGTACTTACAAGTTTTGCGTACAAAAATAACACCCAGTACTGCTCATTCAATCTCCATCCCTGGCACATAATAATGCTCCAGAGGAGGTAAAAAATCCCTTTCACCGTACTTTAAACCCGCGATCAATTGGGCACCATGGTAAGTTCTCCTCCTCGCCTTCCCTTCCAGCAAATGAGGCGCCATTCACCACAACATTACTCCCTCCCTATTTAAATAATCCGCCACCTGCCTACCTACTTCAATCAATCCCCTCCACCCCATTGTTCGGCACGGCGAACGAAGGCGAAAAAGTGCTGCCATCTAACAAACAACCAAAACTCGGCAAATTTTCTTTCGCGAACCTCACTCACAAAAAAGGGATCCCTATATACACACACACGTTTATATGACTAAAAACGAGTTCTAGACGATCTTGAAAATATCAGTGCCCACAGATTTACGTGCAACGAAAAAAAAACTTAGTAGACAGTAAGACAAGAAATACACACGTCGAGCTGCAAAATTAAAACACACACACGCACCTGAATTCACAAAAAGGACCACTTAGGGTAGACTCTAAAAAAGGCTCTGGAACACCTCTCCTGCTCCTCCCCATCTTTCCAGTGTTGGCACAGTCACCGGCGCAACTCATCAACGTGACAATAGGCCCGCTCCCCAACCTATCACTGCTACACTCCTGCTAGTCTGCTGAGCTTGTTGCTTCACAACTATCACAGTAATTTCGTAGCATCCGAAAAGAAAAAAGCAAACAATGGAAGAGCCGATGCGTGAATGTCCAATGCGCTAAAAAGCTAACACCTTCAAACACAACAAATGATAGGAGAAAGAGCCTTATCAAGCAAGCGTTTAAATGTGCTACAAAGTACAGTCAGCGTAGTGATGCCAAAACTCCCCACTAGTCACTCCTTCCTCCGCTCCTGCTGCATCCACCTCGCCCAGACGCCAACTCATACCACCGAAGCTGAACCTACGATTAAGCCATTACTAAGGCCCTCTACACAACACGTTTCGCAAAGGCCACATTAACATAAAAATAAGCGTGGTCCCCAAATCAATGAGCAGAAGAGCCGCCAAGGATCCCACGCCCTTCGTATATATGTGCGCCCTATCAACACGGATATCATAGTAACGAAAATAACGCACCTTTTACCACGAATACAATGTGAAAGGACATACGAGTAAGTGATAAAAGCATGCTTCTACTCAAAATAAGGGTCCACATCGGATTCATTACCGAACAGAAGGGACAGCAACAACTTATTAGCTGTAATTAAAGCTTATTTAAGAAACGTATGAAGCCACAGGTAAGGAGAGATTCGCATTTATTTCCGCCCCACAATGCCCCCATTCTCCGCAAAACAACAGATTTCTTAACGGCAGGTTTGAGGTTTAACACGGCAAATACACAGACGAAGAAAATAGGCGATTGGGTATACAATGAATGCTTATTAACAAGAATAATGAGTAGGTGCCAAGCACTTGTTACGATGTATTACTCAAATTCCACAGCCATTAAGGAGCAAACTAATTGACAAATCGCCAGGCCAATCTTAGTTTACCACATAAGGTGTTGTACAGCAAAAAATGAACGTGATTGGATCTTGCAGCTGGAAAACGAAACGTCTTAGCATTCACATTATGAAGCCTTCGCTTTTACTCTAGCAGGCAGACGTGTAAAAGTCCAATCAACACACAAAAGACCAAATAACAACTAGAAAAGCCAAACGGATAAAAAGTGCCAAACGCTTACCGAATTTCCGACGCGTTTGGACAAATTAAGTTCCACTAACCAAAAATAACAGCCACAGGACCCACACCATTTATGTGCTTCCCGCGCATATCTAGCCAATCACTTTATTGTTTGCTTGATAAAACAAATGAACTCCTAATTTATGTGTATTTTAATAAGCCAAGGGTTAACACTAACATCTGACTTTGTTTTCAGCGTAAAATAAAAAAAACATAATGCAAGCATAATTAATGCATTTATTAGAAGCAACTAATAAAACTAGCAACAAAAACTTGGTATGACAACGTACTAAGCTAAAATTGCAAGATTCACGAACTAGTAATATGTGCGATTTTATTAAAAGTGCAATACATTTTGACAATGTAATGAATCTTAACTATCATCGGTTTTGATGTTTGTGGATAAGTTAATTTATGAAGCCTATTACTGAGTACTTTTGCCTGATACTCAATCAAGTGACCGGCACATCAATCGCAACGCCACCACACATCCACATACCTTTAATAGGAAAATCGGAAAAGGGAAATTCAATGCTTTGTTTGTTTGAACTACCGGCGTGGTGTGTGGTTTGCGACATTCCCTTCCTTCCTCATCACAATAAATGCGGCAGATAAATTTTGATTTAATCCTTTGGCCCATTCGCCTGCATTCGTCTACGATTCTACCTTCTCATTTATCAACATGCATATCTACACAAGTGATTAATAATAATCCCTTAAAAGAAGTCCCAGCATCCCGCACTCCTCTGTCCATTCATCCATCTAAACCAGTCAACCCAGCATACTTCAATCTCTACCGTACTCACTTTGATCTTATGATTCTACACCACCTCGTCAATCTAAGCCTTAGTATTCTATCTCTCTACGCGATACTTCAGCCAAAGATTACATGACCATGTTCCCCACTACCGTGTGTCATTGCATGGGGTCCTGTGACTTTGACGCAAGCATCCATAGATAGGGATTTAACTCCCTTGACTTTCCTTTTCTTAGCTAAGCTCAGAAAGTTTTCTTCCCAAAACGATTCTGTAGCCTTTCCCGACTATTCAATTTGCACTCAGATTCAGTTCTTTCATTAAGATTGAGAAAGGAAATGACTGTGCTATAGTCAGTCTTAACGTGTGGCCAGTCTACAAAATAGTAAGCCCGTTGTTTCTGATGTTTTAATCAACTCTGAGCTGTGCGTAGCTGAATGCAGAGGCATCCAGCATTATCAAGGATTCATGGCCATATGCAATAAACAGTTTTATTCGTACAAGTAACATACACTATTTGAAGGGCACTGAATTCGTGCTAGGGATGAAGGACACGTGCAACTTCATACCTTAGTTCCATTAAAGTGTCATCTAAATAAGCTACTGCGTCATTATCCCACTTATAAAGACCGTTCACAAAATACTCAAAATGATTACATGCAGCCGACTTAGTATCCTGGAGGCCGATGTTGTTCCGCTTGTTAAAGCACCTCTGGATGCAAGCCAGTGTTCTACATGAAAGTGTAAACTCTTCGGAAACCATTATGTGGTCCAATTACTGGCGATTATAACAATGATGCCTACTTAGCTTGCCATTTTAGGGCACAGATAATCGCATACTCACTAATGAACAAGCATGCAACACTGTAAGGCAGGTAACGTGGAAGAGACCGCTATGAATTGGGAAAGAGAAAACAACCTAGTAGCCTCTGCACTTTTGCCTCATTCTTGCCTAGGATTTTGGAGATATTTGATTGGGAGATTTTAGGGAACACTGACTCAGGTCGGAGTCATTGACAAGGAAGTGAGCAATCAGATGGGGTGTTTGATTGAAGTTGACTGACGAATAAAT
>JADWOT020001617.1:5014-29175 GCA_036345935.2 Taenia hydatigena | reverse complement strand
AGATGGAAATGTATATAAGGCAACGGACTGTTCCATACGCACCGTAAGGAGCTCGAATCCGTGAGAACTGATGGTCAAATTGCATTTGATTAAAGTGCTGCTCAACGGCTTTGCAAATGTCTGCTGTGCGCGGAGGTGACACGCCCGAATACAATGTGGTGTAGACTCGTCTGTCAATCCACTTCCACTTGCTGATGTATGAGTAGGGCGTTTGTAGGAAGAGAATCCACTCCCAGCTCGGAATCGCTGTGCAAACATTCATTATGTCAACGACGCCAAGGTATTTGCACAGCTTTTCAACCAAATCTGGACTGAGGTCTGTGATCTTCTTATTTTGCCAATCCGTCTGAAAGGTGCATTCGGTAATTAACTGACAACTAGGAATATTCTAGGCAGAATGGGAACAAATTATCAAATGCATGATGCTTGGTGATATGCAAAATTTAGAAGACACCTAGGCCGTAGTTTGCAGTTAAACTGAGGGAATAGTAGTTTTCGATAGTCGGGTAGACTCAACTTACTTCCAGCTCCATGTCGTGATTTCTGACGGGCGCTCTGAAGCTCTCGCAGCGTGAGTAAGGGAGGACTGCGAGATGGACCTCAAATCGTCTTCACCACTGAGAAGCGAGACCTAATCAACCTTGAGTGCCATTTAAGTGCAGTTCGAACCGTGATTACATTATCCTGGGGATGCGGTATCACTCCTTCTCATCGTATGAAATACAGTTAGATTTCCTTAAATCTGTTTATGCATTGAAGATTCGAGATAGTTCGACTAAAAAGCTTTATTAGCTCATAATTAGGCGTATCTAGATGAATGGACCACAGCAAAGTGTAGTGTATAGGAAGATACTTATCTTAACTGCGATTTGAACTGATAGGCTGTTGTCAAATGTAAAGGCTGTTTTTCTTGGTCATTGGTGATCCTTGATAGAGTTCACAGTCTAACCGATTACCGCATTAAAAGGGTATTGCAGTCCTAAATCTAGCTATGAGTGCGCTTAATGTTTTGAAGAATTTTCGGTCTGTGAATTTATTGTTCAATCTGGGATAGACTCTAGCCAGGTTTGTATTGCCACGAATTGAGCAAATAGTCCTCTCAACGAAGCTTATAGGTCTCTACATTGGCATTGGTTACATAAAAATGTGACAACTGACGAGCGATTGGCTATCAAGCTTGCATATATTTTCAACTAAGCAATAACGAGATCTTCAGTTCTGCATTCGTGTACCTTGTGAACAATGCATGCTGAGGCCGTGAAGCAGGTAGATGTTTTGGGATGTAATTGTCGGAAGGTCCAAGACTGCTTAAAAACTATTGCATTGCTAAGATGATTTATTGTCGACGCACACCCGTATTCAGCATAGTAGTGCAAGGGTAACTGAAGTTATGTTGTTGCCGCTGTTAAGCGAGTTCAGTCTGTTAATCCATCGCTAATGCTCTCTTCGACAACGCCGAGTTTCAATAGCATCACCTTGCCTCGTAACGAGATAATTTATACGTGGGCGTCTTTTGAAGCCAGTTAATGAAGCCAGATGAAGCATTTTGGTCTGAAACGCAAATTGTCCTTAGTCAAAACTAACCAGCTCGACTACTTTGCGATTAGCCCATTACCAGAGTCACACACGTCACGTCATCACTACTCATTAAATAAGGCTTGTGTAAATGGTCTTGCATGCTGTAAAGTTGACGCATGTGTGTACCATTCCTCCGAGCTTGTAATATTTAAAGTCGGTGCAGAGTTGTAATGAATTAATGGAGACAAAAATAATTCCAAATGCAGGGTCGGAGAATGAGCAGCTAACCATTTAGCTTAAGCAACCGTTAACTTGAATTTCCTTTAATAAGTGTAAAGTGCTTAGTGGTTGGGATCTTGATCACACTAACCTCCTTCCCTCCTCTTTATCTCCTCCAAAATTGTCATCATACCGCTTACATGCAGCCGACTTAGTATCCTGGGGACCGATGTGTCACATCTGAGGTGTTAGAATTGGTTACGGTCATAAGACACTTTGATCGACATAGTGGATGGCGCCTACAATGGCAGTGCTTTGCAGAATTTACCATGCGTAGCATGGAGCGGAATCGACAAGTGGAGGAAGTCTCGAGAAGCACACTGTTAATTGCTTTCTTCGAATAAATAATTGATGTTAGCGAATCTGCCGCAAGAAATAGATTTTGATGCCTACCCATTAGCGAGATGAGATATCCATCACCATGTATGATGTGTTCCAGTGGGCTGCTCGTGAATCACTACTTCTAATACTGAGTCGAAGTTGAGTGCTTGTGTGAGACGCAATAACCCCAAGACGGGCTCGAAAAGGTCTCATTAGCCTCACAGAAGAAAATATAGAGCTTTCTCAATAAAAATATTGTTGAACATCTGGCGCAGCCTTGCGATGATCAGGTCGTATCTGAGGCACAGCATTGTCGGAGGTACAAATTGAGGTTTCGATTTTACCCTCCAAATCCTAAGCTAGGCAAAGGAGCTGATTTGCCAAAAGTGCTAATCCCATTAGCTACTTAGAGCCAATTTCGACGGATTACATGAGGGTCTTCATAAAATCACGAAAGCATAAAGATAACTTTGTAGGCTGGAGTAGTCCATTAGATTTAAATCCTTTCTCCTGAAACCTCACCGCAAGGATCGGCGTGCGTTGGCGGGCATTATGGTCTGTGGGACCTTCCAACTACTCTTGTTCTTGATCCTTAATGGAACGGATTTTGTTAGACAGGGGAGATTCAAGCCAAAAACCGAAGTTGGGATCCAGATAAGTAGAGATTGCGACACAAATTTACAATAGCCTGCACTCCATTGCTGCCGAATCAAAAGGTATCCTCTTTAAACAGCATAACCCTCGTCTAGTAGGCAGAAATTATGCCAAGCTGGATAAGTTCATTCAAAATAAAATAGAATTTTAACAATCGGGTAGGAGCTCAAATGAGGACTGTTTTGTTCTGAAGTGCCAACGGTCACATAAAAAAATCGGGTCGAATGAAGGCGTGAGATAAGTCTCCAATATCTAGAGTAGATGCTTGAGGCGAGGAGTAGCGGCAATGATACACTTACAAGGCGCATCAAGTTCGCTGTGTCAAGAACACCCATCGATCTCCCAATCCATTATGATCCAGAAAACCGAAGATAAATGGGAGCATACAGATCTCAGCTTGCGCTTAGTTTATGAAATGAAGCTGCTACGCTGACTAATTTGTGGTACAAATTGCATCCAATTTCGAGCAGCCTGCATGACTCACATCATCGTGGGTTCGTTAAACGATCCATTAACCAAATCACAGGTCAAAGGCTCTACTTCATCCTCAGGAGGCCGCATCAATTCTGAATCCCTTTTATCTATCGCAACATTAAATATAAGAGTTTACGCAGCATGGACAGTGCTTGCTCTGTCCCTGCACCTATTCTGGAACAATTAATCTGCGTGCTATGGTAAATTTTAGTAATTATGATAAGGATATCGAAAATTGGTAAGTGACCTGTGGCGAGACATCTCTTCCACACAATATTGCATGCGATCCACTGCAAAATAACCCCCTTCCGAACATGGATGATCAGAAGTCTCATGCCAATGGGGCTACACAAGGATTTTGACTTCAGCTAGGTGCTAGGATGTCTAGTGTACCTTATTATACGAGGAGTTTGTTGTGACGAGTAAGTAGCTGCAGAATTATAGATCAATCTATGCAATTACACGGCATACTGCCTTGAGGTATGGCTCCGTGTTGGCGTAACCAGGTGCAAAACTGCCCATTCCTGAAGTCACAGTTAAAAGAACTCTGAGATCACGAGCTCAATCCATTCAACTTCAAGGCAGTCTTTGTTAAGGAAAACATTGGAAAAGGACGATATGCAGTAACGAATAAAACTGCTTCCGATACATTCGTTGGCTTATCGCTGATTTTTGCTACAAGAACATTGCAAATGACGATTTTATAGCAAACAATAAAATACGAATTTAATTTATCAGATTGTCGTCCCCTTATTATGTTTAGTTAGAGGAGCAGAAGTTGTGGCTGTCAAAGGTAAATGAATGCTGATGGTGACTTGGTGATCACGCCTAAGTGTTTCCTGTCATGATTATGAATGTAGGTGAGCGTGTCCAAAATGGCAATCGCAGGTGATGCAGCAGACGCAAAGCAAGAATTAACACCGCCCTTGAGTTACTGGTTAAGATCGGCTAGAAAACACCGATTTAGGTTGTTGCTTCCGGATTATAAGATGGGGATAAATGAAGAGTCATTATACTCCTGGAATTCCAATTCGCGTAAAGAGAAGGTTGAAGTAAACTGAAGATAATCCTTCTGGCTGCATGCAGAGGACCAAAGATAGCCTAGAATGGTGAACAGCAGTCTTTTGCGGTAGCCTGGAGTGGCAAGAATCACTTTGACTCCAGCCGTCTTTATTATGATTGAAGTAATTTTAATTCATTTAGAGGTGCACCAGCACCCTGCAAATTGCTCTACTCTTCAAGCTAGTTCAAATAAATACTTCGAATTTAACTAGCACATACAAAAGCACTTCATTCAGCCCTTGATTAATAATTTATCGTGGTACAAAAGTGGCACATTTTACACAGGCTCCGGGCTTGACGCAATTACTTCAGGTCTCTTAGGCGCCTGCAGCGTACACGAAATTTGCAGCGAAGTCTAAGAGTAGCAGAAGCATGAACAATGCCGAAAATAATTCCTTTAGACCCATTGGGTCTGGTTCAGTCATTGCTGTGCGGTGACAACTTTGCCGCTGTTTGTGGGTGAGACCTCACTACGAATTGGGTAGCATTTAAGCAGTGTAGTGATTGATTCATATCTGGACCTTATATGAAATTTGCTTTAAAGCATGAACTTTAATCAAAGTCGAAAAGTTGAATAAAATCATAAGGTATTTGTCTACAGCTCTGCGTGAATTTACAGGTGCAAACCATGCTGGTCAAAAATCCTGCTGCTCTAGAACAGGCGACATAAACCGCTATTACTTTGTAAGGCTCCAACAGTCATCACCTTGGTAGAATTAGTCAGATTTGTAGTTCACCAGCCCTAATATGTACAGAATCACTTTTGATTCTCAGGACATCGGCTCGAAACACAGGTGATTTAAGTGTCCCCTCCCACAACACGTTCATTCGCTAGCTGCCAATGCTTGATACGCCTAGTTATGAGTATATCCCTGATCGTTCATTATGCACAGGGCTATCTAAAATTTAAATGCGTTTTTCCACAAAGAGGTGTGATTTCACGTCTGTGAGCAAACGTGGTCAATCCCTAAACTGCGTTTAAGTTGCGCTCGCAAGGTTGACTACCTCTCGCGTCTCAACGGCGAAGACGATTTGCGTTCCCGCACCCACTCGAACCTGACTCACTTTACGAGAACTCTAAAGCTTCCGCCAGAGATTGTGAAATGGAGTTGGAAGTGAGTTGAACCTCTCAGACTCTCTAAATAAATTATTTGTTGAATAAGATATATTAAATTGTTTGCTTTCATTGTAATTCAAGTAGTTCTACTCGACAGTTAAATAATGAATGCATTTTGCAGGTGAGATCAAGCAATAAGAAGATCACGGACCTCCGTCAAGATTTGGTTGAAATGTTGTGCAAATACCTTGGTGTTGTTGACATAGTGAATGTTTGCACAGCGATTCCAAGCTGGCAGTGGATTCTCTTCCTACAAACGCCCTACTCATACATCAGTAAGTGGAGGTGGATTGACAGACAGGTTTGTACAACGCTGTATTCAGACGAGTCACCTCCGCGCACAGCAGACATTTGCAAAGCCATTGAGCAGCACTTTAGTCAAATGCAGTTTGGCCTTCAATTCCCACTGATTCGAGCTCCTCATGGTGCGTACGATGGCGTCGCATGCCTTCTAGTTCTTTCCATCTTGACAAAGTGGGGGAACGTTTTCCGCCCTATACATCCATTGGAGCTGGACACTTATTTCTCTCTGAACATTATTAACTCTACCGACCCCACATCAATATACACTCGGCCAACAGATTACCGCCTTCCTGCAAATGTCTATTGTCGTCCTCCAGGGTCTACCGACTTTCAACCTGTTGGCAGTGAATTGGAGGGGATCCTGAGTAGCCAAATACCACGATTTACTGCATTCGACTGCGTTCTCTATGTAATTAAGATGTCTCTTTTTACGAGGCACGGCCTCAATGTTGTTCTCGAGCTGCAAGCCATATTGAGGACCTTGTCAGCCAGACAAACTTTTGGGATCGTAATTATAGACGATGTGAGGAGGAGAGAGGAAAGTGGAATGGAGCTCTTCATGGGCTATGCAAAAAAACTCGGTTTCTTTAATGACTCGTTTCTAATGACTATGCTAATAAGCTGGCGCATTTGGCACGTTCAAGACTGCAACAGTCACATTATGCAGCGTAGAGACATATTCGAATGGGTGTGCCAGGATGTAATTTGGAGGCGGATGCAAGGATTGCAATTTGATTAGCTACGACACTTTGTAGAATGCTTGGCTTTGTGATAAGGTTTGCTTAGTTTGTTATGTAATAAGCAAGATTTGTACGATCTTGTTTTTATCAAAGATGCTTTTCATCTGTATTGGGGTCAGGGATCTGGTGTTTGTCGCGTTGAATGGACTTGAGTACGCTTCTACGCGGTCGAAGCATAAGATATGATGATTGTAGCATTGCTTGATGCGGAGAGTGGCTTCTTTCATTTCGACTAATGCACCTCCTTCTCATTCCTCGTTGATCTAAGTCCCACTGCATTGTCAACTTAATCTGACTTGCCTACTGACGAGTTGGAAGTAGTTTTGCAAGCACGAATTTTTTGCGCACAAGTTCGCGCATATTTTGCTTCTTGCAGCACTCACTTCGATTTACATTATTTTTGTAGTTGTCCGTCATATTTGATCAAACGCTGCACTCACTATGATCCAAATCGGTGTCAATACCTCCTGAGACTCCCGAGAAAAGATCACCGAAATGCCACACAGGAATAAAGCCATCATGGTTTACTAACTCATTTTTTACGACTGGTGGCAGCCACTTTTATCCCATTTAAATCACATTGTTGGGTACTTGCCGATCAGTGAACGCGTTGAAACCTGTGCCCTAAATTGGCTAGATAAATAGTCACTGTTTTTAATTCCACCAGTAATTAGACAGCATAATATTTTTTGGAGAATCCGCACCTCTACTTGAAACAGCGGCTTGTGCTTCGAGTTTAATTATAAGCGACGCCGCTAGCTGCCGAGTGAGAAATCATATCTTGAATGATATGGAATCATGCGCTAATTTGAGCCGTATGTATTTGCTAACACTGGACGCTTTTACAGTCAGCTATGCATAGGATGGCGCCAGAGGAAAAAACAGGCAACTGTCGTCCTTCTGCTCTGTTGACAGACTACAAGTTGAGACCTTACTTCTTGTGCAGTCACTTCTTCTTTTAGTTGCATTGCAGAAGTCTTCAACTAAATGAGGTCCGTCTGCGATTAGGCGACCATTAAAAGCAGAGCATTCACACTTGAAGGAAAAATGTGCTAACACATCCTGCTCCTTCTGGCCAAAAAAATGTATATCCACACAATCATGCGAACGTCTCCGAGGATACGTGATTAACGCCAGGAATTGATGGTTGACACTTTGGTGATACTCGCATTAAAAATGTCTTTTAGCAGGTAATACGTGGCGGAAGTGATGTGTTAGCGACTAAGACAGCGAGTCCATCGCAATAAAAAGCGTGCTACAAATGAAATTAGACTTTGAAAAGAAACGTGAACGAAGTGGAAGAACGTACGTGGTGGGTCTTTTAATTGCTGCAGCATTTTTGAATACGAATCCTGACTCCGCGACCGATTTGCGATTGTAGTCAGCGCAATATGATAATGCGCTATGACCGACGAAGTTGCAATTGCTGACGTTCGTGAGGATGGATATGCGCGGTTGACGTGTGTCAAACTAACCTCACCACTGATTATATTAAGGCAATTTCATATGGTTTAAGCATAAAAGCGGCGATTCCGTGGGTCACTGTTACATTAGAGAAAAATAAGGAACGTGTCATACACTTCTTATAATTATTTTAAAAAGGTCTAATCCGTCGCCCTGTACTGCACTTCATCAACCTTTCAGTGACAGTTTGTTCAGCATATCCATAGTCACTGGCTCCGCCTTTTTGTAAAACTCTGCATCTGGTTGCCTATGCGGAAATGCTGAGCCAACCGATTGGGAATAGTCAGGGGATTCTACGGATATGCTGTGAAGAGGAGACCAAGCGGAACAGAAGAAAGTAAAGCCGCTATCCATGATAGCTTGCTTCAACGTCGTAGCGTCACATGATAGTACGCAAATGATTACATTTTCGGTGAGCAAATTATCACAGATGTACATGAGATGAATTGACAGAAGCACAATTGCTGGTTGATGCAGAAATGGGTTAGTAAGTCGTGTACTGACGCGTTGGTATGCAGCGAGGGGACCAAAGTAGGAGCAGTACAAATTAGATTCTTGCGAGGTTAGCTGACTTTGTATAAAGTGGACAGAGAAGCGTAGAATGTTATAACTTGTTTTAAATGAATAATAATAATGACTTGTGTGGGTTTGTATGTCTACAGATGAGAAGGTGTAAATGTAGACAAACGCAGAACAATGCATCAAAGGAATAAAGCAAGTGTGCATAAGAATGCAGAGATAGGTAGGATGAAACCAAATGGCAAAATCATATGTTACTTTGCTTAATTTATAATTAAGAGCCAAAAAGGTGTAGGATAATGGGAGAGGGTTGGTCCATTTAGCTCTTATTAGGCAGAGACGTTAAAGGGAGAAAACAAATCCAGCTCAAAAAAATCTAGTTCCATAAGTACTACTGATGTGTCGAGTTGAGTTTTATGGTCATTTGTTCATGGAGTGAATAGAGCTGACCTGCAATAGTGACTAGAGAATGAGCAAATGGGTTGCGGTAAAGAATTCTTGGTCTTCGTACATGTGACGGGCATAACTTTAACAGCCGCTTGAGGTGATTGCCATCTTTAAAAAAAAGTGGCAAGGAAGCGCAGTTGAGGTGTTTATGCAGATCTCATCTCTTGTTACTCCAACATATTTGGATTGCCTATTTTAGGGATTGCGTAAGGCTTAAAAACTCATCCAAAAAATATACAACCCTAATATGGCACTGCTTTATCTAATGTTTTTTGACTTTGTAAAATCAATTTTTACTTGTAGGCCTCATTTCTTTCATTTTATATACTTGCAATAAATTCTTTGATGTTGACACCTTAAAGCATCCTTGATACGTCTGGGCGACAACCCCTGTTCTGATTCTGTCAACATCAACTACTGAGCATATCAAAGTAGAGGCCGCATCCACTCCAAAGTAATAGCAGCATTACAAGGTTTTATTTCAGAGACGTAGTGTTTATCAATGTATTCACGCCCTCATGAATCGACTGATTCTGCCAAGTTCAAAAATCTTGCAAGCATTCATCAGGATAGCATTGAGCTGCCCCAGCACATGAGTGCCTTCATTACAAATCGGTGTATACGTCGTTTTCATGGTGGCCACCCAGTGGACATTGTTTGCCCCTACAGTAGATGGGACACCGAATTTGCCGTTATGTGGGGTTAGAATGGTGTGATGATTTAAACCAAATTCGCGTCCTTCATCACAGGTATCCGTCACTGTGACTAATGCAACATTGTGACAGAAGGCGTGGGTGCAGCCAACGCCTACCCTTGAGTTGGTTCACCTGGACAGTGAAGTGATCGTCTTAGCTATGTAAGCGTGGAATTTGCCTGATTCCCACCTTACTTCAGATTGCCCTTAGGCATGTAGGAAATGGTTTCCACATCCCTGGTTGGATTCATTTTTGCTGTTGCGTAGCATGCATACGTCATGTGTGTTTCTCAGCACCAAATCAAGGCTAGCAAGAAGATTGTTTACAAAGTTAACAGCAAAGCTGATAAAGACTAATTGCCTTTTATGTTTTGGAGTTAGGTTTGACCAGTTAGATAAGCCAACATAAATGCGGTGTGATTATTTTCTTGGCAGTACACCCGTAGACATGTGTACTGTGGTGAATTTTCCCATCAAACGGGCAGACTCTTTTCGTAAACGCATGATGCAGTGCTCTTGTTACTGCTCTTCTAGGTGTTGCCATTGCCTTTCTTTGGTAAGGATTCACTAAAACTTAAGCGTAATTTGCTAATTTTTTTCTTGCATGCAACCTCATCACCGCAAAAGACTTGTCGAGCATGCACAAACAAATACATTGAAATTTTACTCCAAGAGGAAGTGCCAGGTCTAACTCTGCGATACACTGGCCCACGAACACACAAATTTGTGACTGGACTTTACTTTGCTGGCCTGACTTAGCGTTTCGGTACTTTGTAATTAGAGTTGTATTTAGATGTTTTTATTTGTTTAATGGCGTGCAGGCACAGGCATTGAAGTGCATTCCAAAAAGAAAGGCAGTACCAGTGTTCAGTCCTTTGTCTAGGTCATTTATTTTTTATTGACCTCTCAGTTCTTAATGGACACAAATCGCAGCATTTGAAGGGTCTTTTACTTCAATTTTGAGACCGTACCTTATTTGCAGCGTTGTCTTCTGTAATGCCTCCATCTTTCTGCTAGAAAGTGTTGTATCGGGTCGTCAGAACTTTAAAACACCACTTTGGCAGTAGTAGTAGTTTTAGTGGCACCCCAAAACTGTGCCACCACGTGATTGTCTGCATCGCCAACACTTGTTTCCTTTGTGAGTGATGCTATTTCCCCGTAGGGTGAAACCATCTACAGGTCTGCTCAAGTCACCGGCAGGAGGATGGCGTTGGGAACACGAGTGGCGTGTGGACTAAACACAAGCGCATCTGCGGTGGTGATTAAAAGGATCTGAACTGCTACTAAATATTACCGGCTTAGCGTCAGCATTTTTTTTGCAGAGAAGGCTTCTATGAGTTAATGTGGTCGTAAGCCTCCTCCTCCTTCTCCTATGCGACAGTTCGATGATCCCCTTGTCTTGAAGGTGTGCAATTCGTCTGCGTCAGAAAGAGGTGGCGATAGCAGCGCCCTCGATGCTTGCATTTTGGTCACCTATGCTCTTCGCATCCAGCACCTCGTTTCTGACTCAACCGCATGAGTCGTTGCATCGGTCGGTGGATTGCTAAGACCACCTGGTGTGCAGTCGCTGTATTTCTGTTATCATTTGATAGTCTATCAATCCACGGATCGATCGATAGTGCCGCAAGACGAGTTGAGCTGCAAAATATTTTTACGGGTAAAAAAGTGAACTCAAAGACACAAACCATAGAAACGTGCCTTTGTTTATGACGAGGGAGTCATTTATTAATCCAAGTCACGGCAATTCTTGAACCCTCTCCTCTTCCTCTTCTTCTATTTGCTACTCTCAACTCATTATATTCCCTGTTCTTGAGTCCCTTCTCGCACCTGAGCTTTCAGGACAGTTATGGGGTAGCAAACGAGGGAATGCATTTACAGCACCTACAAAGGGCCGTTTGGGACCCCAAGTGCCTTGCCAACAATTCTCTAGCCAATTATAAAGACCGGATTCCCTTCTCAACTTCACTGATCAACCTCACCTCCGTCTGCAATCGGTGGTTAGTTGCTCTTGTCGCCATCACATAAAGTAGCTTTTCTATGCTTACCAAAGTTTGAACTCATCGAATTTCGTTTGGCAGACATTAACAAATAAAGAGTAGTTACTATGTCTGTTGCATAAGAGCCCAATCATGCTGCTCAAAATTTGGCCTAATTAAAGAGGAAGCTGGACCTCTTTTAAAAGGTTTAGTATGCATTACAACTTCCAATGTTTTCTACACGAGCTCGCAGTTGGGTTTCGCATTTGTTGGTTCATTTCTTCTGATTTGTTGAATTGTGCCACCCCTGAGTTGTTAGCTGAAGGAGTCCTTCTATGAAGCGTCCAACGAAATCCTCGATCACTCAGACAAAACCTGGGTGCGGTGATTGGGTCAACAGACTGTTGATTACTTATTTACCTCTAAGGCCTGCAACTCAATAAATGCCCTGACGCAATTGCTCAACAGGTCTGATTTTGCTGTTTAACCTATACGTAGCTAGCGGATGCAATTGTTCTGCTAATTACGTCAGGTTTTTTTACTAAAATGCACCTAAAGGATGAGTTCAATGCCAACCAGATCAAGTTATTCAAGGTCAAACGCTACATGATTACTTGTTAACTCACACTATCGCTGATGGGACGCCGCAATGGTTTTTTAAGCTGTATGAAGTCACACTGACATGAAATGCTCATCGTCTATCAGCAATGGCTGACGAACCCTTGAAGTGAACCACAGGCTCCAAACATTATTATTTCGTTTGGATAGAGGTCTTGCAGCTTCGACGATATGCCGTGCAATACCAAGAGCAAGTTTGTTCTCCATGCTGAGTAAAAGGAATGGGTAGGCATGGAACATTTGGTTATTTGGCATTTATTTTTATTTTTTGGATGAGAATCATTAGCATTCAACCACGGAGTGGTAACAGCTTTTTCTTCGCCCGGAAAAACGTCGAGGTAAGTCATGATTCGAGGGCAGGGAATGTAGTGCCAACGTTCTGAGGAGGTGGTGGGAAGGCTTACTGATATGCCTCAGGAACGAATTCTCTTAAAATAAACGCCGACGAGGGTTTCAACAATTTACGAAATTGAATAAAATGAATTACGCAGACGACGAACGCATTACATGCACACCTCAAAGCAGTTGAGGACTACTTTAAGTGAAAAATGCCAGCATTGATCCAAAAACGCCATTTGTAATGATAGAGGACAGGGAATTATTAACTTAGCTCAAAACATCCTTCCTCCTCCTACACCTTTGAGAGACATGCCGTTAGTTGTAAAATCGGTGAACATTTCGTCCTCACTTACTTGACTCGGAAACCATTCCGCTGAGTGGCAGACTACGGGCAAATTAGAGAAGAACGTAACATCGTTTGATTGGATGGGTCCACTCATTAGCAGACCCCACAGACACACTTGATTTGGTATTTGAATCTGTTTCTCAAAGAAAAGCATAATCTTATAGTTTATTTGGGGCTTATTCCTTAGTAAAGCCAGATCGCGAAAAGCTTTTTCTCATTTTACAAGTCGCATTCTATGTTGTCAAGAATTAATTAAAAATTCCATGCTTTACTTCTTAAAAGCTTTGACTACACCTTTTAGACGCAGTCAAGGTCAGTGACCATATGAACAGGTAGTTTAATCCTTGATCGAAAGGTTTTCTTGCACACTCTTGCATCTGCCTCCACAAAATGCATAGTGGAAACAGCGCATACCGGCGTTGCAAGCTTTGCAGTCTCTTCTTGTCCATCCTGCTGCCATCGCCAGTAAGTAAGTTTAAATTGGTCCTACAAATGGTTTTGCTTCTAGTAAACAAATAGAAAAGTTAGTAATGAACTCAGCTTAATCGCTAGCAAGAAGTTTATCTTGCATGGTTTGGACTGGCGTTCCATCTCTAGGTTAAGTAGCAGACGTTTCGGCTGTTGTTGTGCCGCAAACTTCTATCACTTCATACCCTTGTCCCAGCATTGCAATGATACGTGGTCTGGAGATGGTCAGCATGGAAAGAAGATTTGGCAGATTTTGCGATTTCGCCTATTTATGCACTGATCAGACCTTCGCAATTAGGCATTCGACGGTATGAATAGGATGCTGTTAGACGAACGCACAGGAGTCACTAACACGCGGAAATTGACCGATTCCTTTAAGACTTCGTCAGAATCTGTAGAATCATCAACATCAGGCAAAATTCTTTCGTGTGGCTTCATCTCTCTGCGTTGGCATGCAAGTGAGATTCCGCACTCTCGTCGTGAATGGAAAATGGAAAGAGCAACAGAGTGGCGTGCAAGAGCACAGCACAATAAACTCATAATCAATCACTCTCATTTTGGAGCAATCAAATTATGACTAACAGATTCAGAATGGTATTTTCGGCTGCGATTGCCAATGACGGTTTTCGTCGTAAATGTTTCTATCGTAAACCTATTTGAATTGCAAAGAGCCTATAATATACGTGGACATTGAGAGACCATATTTATATTTTACTGTGGTCCACTTACTCCCTTTTGATCTCGCTCGTGATATCTCCTTTTCACTCTGTTTCACCCTGCTTTAATCGCGATTGTTATTCTAAAATTTGCTGTCGTACTCAATTTTTCTCTCATTTCCTAGCGAAAATGAAGCAACTATGGGCAGACTGACATGTAGGAGCCCACTTTGAAAGCAAACCCTTGATAACATTCGAATGTCACTGTGCTCTGTTATACCCCTAAATTCTATTTGTTTGGGATTCGGGCTACCCTAGAGTTGGTCTGTGCTTGTTAAATTTTGCTAGTTGGTGCGATGCTCATAAAAGTGCTTGCGTGAAGTTCAATGTCAGTTAGTAGTAGTTTAGTCGAGGGTAGAATTCTCTGTCCCTGTCATTGGCAAATCGGACGAATCAGATCGCTGTGGCTAGGGTATGAGTAAGTCGTGGAACAGTGGGAACCGGTGATCGGAGTCGACGACACCTGATCGTGACTAAGAGTTGAGAGTTGTTTCATGGTTGATGCACAAAACTGTGTGCTTGAAGGTCTATAGTGTCAGCTTGACTTGGTCGTCTACCTCCTCCTTTCCAAGGATAGTCAACTAATCTTCACAGTGATTCCCCTTGGACATTGTCATCTGACCCGAATTACCATGGGGAGAGCGTGGGCTAAGCTAGAGTGTGGCTGATTTTGTACAAGGTTAGCGCTTCTTCAGTATCGCCATTTATCTCAGCATAGGGATGAGGCACTACAGCTCTTTGGTTGCGAGTCTAACAACTGTAAAACAGCAGGTTCGCCATTTTTACTTACTACTGCTTGCACTGCATCCCGTCATTTGCTGCTCTCACTTAAGCAAAATAAACGAATCGCCTCTACCTGACATGAAAGCTTACACCAGTTTTACGTGCCGCATTGCCTGGCCTGCCTCTCTTTGGCATTTGCTGACTCAAAGTCGACCGCCGTGAGAAGCGCCTTGTGGCCGCTCCAAGTACTAATCTTTTTCCACCACGGAAGGTTCACTTTAATCTGAAAAAAGGAAGAAAGTAGGAGAGCCACAGAAGGAAAAAAGGCGATTAGATGTAATAAAGTGAGCCAGTCGGTAGTAAAGTGGTGGCGACGCGTAGGTTTAAAAGTAAATAGGCAACCTAGTGGCCATTCAACGAAAGACCGAAGGAGATCTTACTAGGCTCAGGATGGAACCGTTTGAAGCGGATAATGAGGAGAATGAGCCCTTGCACCCATATACACATAAGTCCATACGCACACACACCTTCCTATCTGATTGCGTGCAATACCAATTAGGGTAACTCCCTAGAAGAGGATTATTGAAATGGGCAGTAACACACATGCTGACTCGGGTAGACAATCAGATATGTAGGCACAGACATATAGTGAAAGGGACACAGATGGACCAAAGATGTGGAAGGACTCTCTGCAAGGTTAATGTAGGAAGTGGGTAATGAGATAGGCAGGCAGGAGTTCGGTCAGCCCACGGATTACGAAGCAGTGGCAACGCGTCCATCTTTGCTTTCAAGAAGGTAAGTAAAGGAAGGGAAGGAAAATGAAGAAGTGAAATTAAGACGACGCGACGTAGAACAAACTAAAGTGGCTAAATGGAAAATAAATCAGAGGATTGTCAGCAATGCAAGCCAGGTACGCGAAGACAAGGTTTAGTTTTAGGTACAGTGTGGTTTGGACAGATTTGGTCCGGTCTGTGTTAATCTAGTCTGGTCATGCTTCTTTGCTTGATTTAATCATGTTGCAATTAAAAGAGACTAGTGAGGAGATGACGTACACTTACTAAGAGGGCGCTGGCGGAAGAAGAGGTAGAAGGAGCAGAAAAGGAAAGTGGAGAATCGATGTTAGATTCGAAGTAGGTGAAAGTGAGAAAAGCGCGAGGAAGGCAGAGGAGCCAGATGTTCTCGTGCCACTAAAGTGGAAAACAAAGGTAATGTATCCCAGTGTGTATGCATTGTGGAGTTGGATGCATGGAGCACACACGGTGGAACATGATGCAAAATGCAATACTTTAAAGCACACTGAGTGCAGCAGGAGACAATTAACAATGATATGCTGGAGTTTGGCATGAGAATAGAAGAGTAGGCAGGAGGTCTTCTCTTCACCCAGTTCAAAGACATCATCAAACTGGATTCTTAATTGTGCACTTTGATCTTTAACATCTACGAAAAAGAAAGAGAGAGCCTCATTTTACTTGGCATGGAGACGCGTCCAGTCGATTAGGCGGACCGAAGTAGAGTGTTAGGGCTGACTTAGATCAGTAACGAATAAGGCGCCTTACTCAAGCTTGTCATAATGTAGCCTAGGATGCTAATCTAGTCTATTCTGATTCAGTCAAAATTAGTCAGATCTAGCCGAGCATCGACTTGCGCACCGTGCTACAGTGCTTTTGCAGTGGGACATGAATATTGGGCAAGTTGTTTCACATCATCAGGTCTCCAGATGCTGCTGCCCACTTCGGACTTCGAGACGTGAATAATAAGTGTAGCACAGCAAGCGTAATTCAGGGTCTAAGTGTGATTAAAGGAATCGGCGGTTTAACCCTAACGAATGTCCTTGAGTTAACAGAGACTTTTCCGATCCTTGCCCTATTTCTATGCCTAGATCAATCGCCATTTCTCAGTGCGAATGGCAGTGGTGGTCCATTCGTTATGGATACGAGCAAAGCAATAAGAATTTTGAGCTGAAGGAGACAAAGGAAGGATTATGATTCAAGCAAAGATGCAAGAGTCCGTAAAAATGTAGCTGCGATGCAGTGTTATTCACTTATTCCCTACTTCCTCTCATCTTTTATGGCACTGATTCATTTTTCCACTCATCCGGCTGAGTGAAAAACTTGATTTTTTTCGGATAGCGCACTAGAATAGGTCAGTCATCTTCATCTTTGCCCTGAGGGCACAAACGTTCCTCTATTTTTGCACTTTTGTTTATTTTTGCATACTCTGAGTTTCTCTTGCTAATCTAAATAATTTGCATTTTAGTTGCATCTACATTGCCAGACTTTATAACGCGAAACGCTGAAAGAATATGCAGAAGGAGGAAAGCTGCTTATACCCTATTCCGAGCAACTCTCGGTCAAAATAGATAAAAGAGAACGCACCTCTAAACGCGTAGTGTCCCAGCTTTCCTTGCCACAAGAGACACCCTACACATTGGCAGCACCTAAGTTGTCTGATTGCAAAACGAGAGCTGTTGTGATCTCTTACAGAAGAAGACAAGCTGCTGATTCTTAAATTTCAGAAATTTTTTAATTAATATTAATAAAAACAAACGGGACCCTGCATCCTTTTAATTCCTGAATTCGTTACCGAAATACGATTATTGCGCTTCGACCACACCAACATTGTGGGATTTTAAAGTGACAACTACGGCAAGCAAACGGTCTTAATATTGACAGATTCTATATCGAAATTGCATATACTTGCGCTATTGCAACCTTCTTTGCTAAAATGAGCTCCCTACGTATCAAACGAGTCAAAATTGCGAGATTTATAACCGAGAACTGCTACAGACAATTACAAAAGGAAGCCAAATGTGAGTTTCATGTCTGGCCGATTTCGATTGTAAAGAAGAGAGAAGAGCCTTGCCCCATACCCTTGCTAAAGCACTTGCAGAATGAACATGCAGATGACTTTTGATATAAATCACTTTTAGGCACAGAGGTGCCCGATTTTTTGAGGGTTCGCGTTCGTGCATTATCAATAGTCTGTGGCAACTTAAGCACGCTTATCAAGGGCCAAACCTTACATTTCATAATTTGGTACGAGAAGTGCCGTAAGTAATTAATAATTGAAATGGGCTTCTGGGTTTTAAATTTGATGGAAATGAAAATCAAGAATGCAGATCGCACCTATGTACTTATGCTATCCAAGTTTTGCACTGAGATCATTCGCATTGCATCGTGTTCGCTTCTAAGCATCAAACGTCCTACAGCTAAACTGCACTTCACCGAAACGCAAGCAACCTAGCATTCGATACCTACTCTTCATTATTTATAGATTAGAATGAACAAAATATGGCGCAGTGTAATGTTCGCGCTCCATGGCTTTTTGTTTCTGCACACTCTTAGTGCCGCTGCACGACACAAAATGTTGCACTTTCGGAGGAGACCTACGCTTTTGGCACCGTAGCAATTTAACAGTCGGGGCCTTATTTTGGGACAATTTAAGAACTGCTTAGAGCGCAGTGCATTTAGGCTAATTTGGCATCGTTTCACTTTTTCAACGCCTTATGCACACAGTGATCTAAGCCACCAGTCAAAACATTTCCGACGGCGGTCGAACGTGGTGAACAACTCTTTCGTAACTGAGTCCTTTTCTCGCTTTGTTTGGAAGGCTTCTAGCTACAACCCTAGAGCCGTTAAATAACCCAAAAAGCTAAGATTTTGTACCTAGTTTCTAAATATGAGTACCACAGCGATTCATAGGAAGCAATCTTACTGTGCATTAGTGATTGGAGTCTTGGGAACAAACAGTAAATTTTAATTGTTTTCAGTTTGAGCAAGATAAGCATGGTAAGAAACCATTAAATGCAAATGATTCGTACCTCAGTTGTGTGCAAATTAACGCCAGAGGTGGAATCCTGATTTTGAGTTGTTCGTAAACGAACTCCCGATTAGCAAGTTATGCTCCCTTCAGACGCAATGCATTTTAGCGAAATTCGTGCCCTGCAAGCTCATTTTTACTAAGCGGTTCCCAGTGAGTAGGATAGGTCTTGGAAAAATACGGCTTTGTTCTGCTAAAATTCTGACATTTTAGTGTAGCAACTGATCCAATTTACCAAAGAGGTAGAAGGCAGTCACCGCTGATGACATCGAAATTGATATGCTAACTGATTAACTTAAAGGCCTGTTGCACTTAAAAAAAAACATGCAATCTGCAGTTGGCATGCGTTTTGAAATTCTAAACCTTATTAGCATTTATTTTTAGTCTTAAACGATTAGCAATGCATTCCATTTAGGATAAAGGACCAAATTGTTAAGCTTTACAAACATTGTTGGAATAAAATCTATCACTACTCTTACGCGTGTGCACATACGCAAAAAATGTTTTCACTTTTATTTTACTCTATTGTGATGCCAAAAAATGTCGCCTCTTCGCCAAATCTTAAACTGGATCTTTTTAGCTCCACTGCAGGTGTAGCTTACGCTAATCATCGTTTGGCAATGCTATTTCGCATGCTGCAAATTGATGCGGAAAGTAGAAGCGATCTTGGATTCATTCCACTTAAGCATTTGTAAGTGTGGCTATTGGCGGTAACTAATGAGGCAGGCTCTTGTACCTTCTACTGGCACACTGTTGTAACACTGCTTGGTTGGACTGCCGGTTACGGTCAGGGTCACGGAGGTGGCCGTATTGCTCTAGCCACGTAGGCTGGCCTCCACGCCATGCCAGCAGCTCATTTTCCTCTGTCTGTTAATTACATGTATTCTGTCCTGGTATTTTGGCTTCTTTCCACTTCAAGGGAGCCTCAGGACGCTGCAGCTGTTGTAAACGGTTCTTTCTTTTCCTCCTCTTTCCTTCTGCCACCCTTGCCATAAAAAGTTGGATATTCTTAGACATATTTTACATAGTACAGGCAGATATGTGGTGACAGGGCTAAAGTTGCCACGACTGGGAAGCCTCAGACTCAATAGAACTATCACGTGCATCCAAACCAGGCGAAATTTGTCCTCTTGATCCTCGCCTACAAAACACGCTGAGCGCCGTCGGTTCCCTTCAATTATGTTGCAGTTGCGCAGGGCTTCGTCCTCGCAACCAACATTAACCCTGAGTGTCTCCAGTCCAAAACTGAACTGTTTGCATTCTTCATGATGCTGTCTTCGTTGTCAATTTAAGTAACGGTTGATAAATTTGGAGACATTCAGTCTAGTCCCTTGTTTTGATAATAATGCCTTCCACGTACCATTCGCAAATAAACTAATGGCGGAATCTGCTTCAACTTGTTAAAATATTTTTGCATCCGCGGAAGCAAAATGAATTGTAATAAGCAATCTTGCTCCTGTTGAAGGTATACGATAAGTTGGCCATTCTGATCTGGAAATTGATAGTTAATTTAACAATGCCGTGCATTGTGCATCAAAGTCACATTCGAAGTAAAGTCTTAACTACCTCGACTTGCATTTACTCGAATCGCGTTTGCTAAAATGCACTCAAGACGCATGTAGCTCGCCGCTCGACAACGGGAGCAAATGGGCTGTCCATTTAAGAATCCGTCTGCTACATTCACCAACACCAACACCACAGGCATGAATGACTCTACCAACGTGGGTTTACCATGTCTCAGGCACTGCATTGGTCACAGCAGAGATACTAGTGAAGGCCTTGAAAAACGAAAAGTAAGATATCCCAACAAAATTGAAATCTTTTCCTACCTGAGCGAGGCATGAAGCAAAAGCTAAGATCATTTTCAAATTTGATTTCTTTAGTAACTTTCCACAACTCAATAAAAGCTTCACAAAAGGACCATTCTATCTGCTCAAAATTGCACACCATCTGTAGCATCAAGTGCAGCCAAAATTTTGCAGTGATTCTCTTTACCAACAAATTGGATTCTTCTACCTGTAATCACGACAGTCGTGCAACACAGTGAAATCGCATTGCCGTCAGATAATATTCCAAACAAATTCACTCACCATCGAGGTGGCGCACAGATAAATCGAGTGAAACGAAACCGCTTGGGAGGCACTGCACCTCTTCGATTGTGACTTTCACCACCGTCGAAAGGTAACTTCGCCATCTTTATGCACTACCGCTTGATTGGCAGCACGCTATTTGGCGGATCCACTTGTTCCATACTTGTACAGGCTATATAGAATCCTGCTGATGAAGGAGATGAATTGCCTTCGCCTGTCATGAGAGTTTTAGCTAGTTTTATGTGGCACGTTACCAAGTTTGTCTCTTTTTGGCCTTTGCTGACCCACAGTCATCCGCTGTGATAGATGCCTTTGGAAAGTTGTGGTACTTCTCTCTTCCTGCCACCCAGTTTCCACTTCATTATAAACAAGGAAAGGAAGTAGAGGAGCCACAGAGAGAAGAAAGCGACAAACTGCGTTGAACGAACGACCAAATATGATTTCACTTTGCCTAGAAGAAAACTGTTGACTTGGTTGACTGGAAGGACAAACTTAAAGCAGAGGATGAGATGAATGTGCCTTTGAATCCATATGCCCTCAAGCGTCCTCGCTATCAAGCAGGTAGCGGATAGTTCACGTAAAGCTGCACTCCTCTGCCCTACTTTTGCTGAATTAATGCAACGATAACGGATACCCTCACCTTTTTTGTTCCTCTGCCTTTCGTGAAAGTACGCCGTGCGGTGGAGTCATTCCACTCAAATAACAAAGACGTTGGAATGGGCTTGGAGTGAACTGCGTGATCCAATTTCTAAAGTGCCTCATCACGCTTATTCTCCCTTTGCAAATATCTCCTCCACTTTTCCAACAGATTATGCATAAATAGTTGTGAGAACAAAACGCATGCAAATACCCCTCTTAAATAGTCTACGCCCTCAAGCAATCATTAAGACAGTTGCACATCTTCCCCAACGAGGACAAGACGCAGCTGTTTAGAAGAGTTTTGCTTTAGTTAGTTTTACAATAGGACTGTCCGACCGGTGCTCACTCCCAACACCGTCGGCGACTGGGGCTTAGAGAAGTGGAAGTAACTGACGGCTTTCATCGGACTGATTGATTAGTTGTGACCCGAATGTGTACGTGTAGGGAATCTCCTAACCTCGTATCGCGTAATGCCATGCAATGTACACTATGAGTGTTTCTCTAATCCCTGTTTACAGCCTCATTCTGCAGGAGCGTTAACGTATTAGGTGGTTAAAATGCTTCAATGTTATGTAAACGAATCACAAAGAGAAGTTTAGGGATAGGCCTGATCTAGAAAACAGTTCACTCAGGAAACCTGTTTGGGATAAATTAAAAAGCTCTTGTTGATGATATGTATTAACTACTGCTACTGTTGCTCAACCATCTGTGGCGCTCGAATACGGAACTGGTCGTTGTTGTTGCTGTTAGTGGAGCCATGCCTCACTAGGTGAGTGAATGTTTCCTTACCACCGAAGGCGTGAACGCCAGATCACGCCCGTTGGAAAATTTGCCTGTTTTGAAAGCGTTTGTCTTGTGACGCATTTCTCTGCCTTGCATAGACTGCAATAGCTTCACTTCTTAAATGTGCGCTAATTGACTTCTCAGGCTTGTGCGTGTGTTCATTGCCTTATGCGAGAGTGTGAGCAGGCGGGTTGGTGGGTGAGGTGCTACTCGTTAACGTGGCGCTTAATGGTCGCGGCGGAGGTGTCGATGGCTATTTTCGTGTATTTATTGACTCATCGTGTGGCGATATTCCCTAATATATAGTTTGATTGACTAGTGTAAGCGGTCAAACTGCTTGTAGGTCCTGTAGGTGAAGGGTGGATCATTACCCAGCACTTTTGTCGTTTGACAGGTGGAAATAGTAAGGAGAAGATTGGTCTCTCTTCCTCCCTCTGGATTACTTATGGGAACTTGCTAACGAATAGTCAATGACCGCGTTTCCAATACGGCTTTTTATAAAATAACACCGTCACCTTGTTAAATATGTGATAGAGTGCATTTACTAACGAAATGAGCGTAGATGGATGACTCTTTTTCCTTCTTTTCCCCCTTGATCTCTTTTTGCGGCCTTGGTCCGTCTGCGACCCTCATGCTACCTTAGCCAATATCTGATCAAATATCCACCTCAACGTGCAACTCCTACTGAGCATTGATTCAGTAGCAACAGCATTCCGCCTCCATAAAAAAAGCAACAGAAGAGACTGTCAGCAGGTACCCATTGCATAGAATCATGGAGATGCGACAGCAATCGCCTTCCTTCTCCTCCTCCTGAGTCATTTTTGGTAACACACTAATAAGGCATTTGCACTACTAGTCACTGCTGATAGGACTGTGTTGTTTGGAGTACACGCTGTTCGTAAACTGAAGTCTTACCTTCCTATAGTGGAGGTTATGCTGATAATAGTTTCAGTAGACATGCATGCATGGTTGTATGTATATGTTCGCATCTCACTCATCTTGACAGCAGAGGGGAACAAAATAACCCATTATAGGAAGCAATGCTTCTCCAACGAGGTGGGAGTTGGAGCTCACGTACTAACGCAGTGGGTTGAAGAGGTAACACTACCACATTTATTCTAATAGAAAAGGAAAGGGCTATCGCAAGCCTTAACCACGCTACGCCTACATAAATGTCTTTAGAGGCAGTTTTACGAATCCCTCCACATGCAATGTTTCCCAGTTAGCGAGCTCTGTATGGTCAGTTGCAACTTATCCTGCTTCGACTCTTGGGCTCAATAAAGATGTACACACCACCTTTGTCCTCCTCCCTACATACAGACCTTCGCTTCCACTTCCGAAGATCAGGCACTGTCTGGTGCGTTGTCATCGACCACGCGGATACAAACTTCTGCTAAATGAGGACATACCTCCTCCTCTTCCTCCTCCTCACCTTTAAGTGTAGTTTACAGTCACATGATTTGGTAGCAAATTTCCAACACGGGCGCCGTCTAATCCCAGTCTTAGAAATGTGCATAAGTACCACAACAAAATAAAGCATACGCAGACGCGCAATTTAGGGCGAACGAGGCCATAGTCCACCTCCCTTCAACCTCAAATACTTTTTGTAATTCACCACAAAACGGCTTTGCAATGATATTAGCATTCAAAATCCAACCAAATAACGCACTAAAATATTTAGCCAAATTAATTTACGAAATTAATCAAAGCATTGCATAATCAGTAAGCACGACATTTAGCTTACCAAGGCAGAATATTGTTTAAAGTTTTTGTTCAAGTCATACATCTATTGCTTCTGTTAGATATAGTCTGTACATTTGAGGGGGTCCATCATAACGTCATTTACCCTCTGCAATATTTTAGTTCCCTGCTTAGTGCTTGCCATTGCGTTACTTGGCCTCTTCGATTGAACCACAACTTAATCCAAGGTCTTTCGTATTGCATCAGTTATGTATGGTATTGTAATACTCTGTTTGTTATGACCACCGATTCCGGTTTCGTTCACACAGAGGTGGCCATATTGCCCTAGTCGCATAAGCTTGCCACTGGACC
>JADWOT020000056.1:0-21000 GCA_036345935.2 Taenia hydatigena | reverse complement strand
GGTAGAGGCCACCTTTTCACTACCCATAAGGGCTCTGTTGGCGCCCTGTCATCTAAGTTAATAATTTCACAACAAAATAATCAGTCTGCTCGAGTATAGCGCTTCAATTCTTACATGTGGTGCGTGACCTTCTGCTACTCATTTTTAGAATGAATGCAGCCAGGGTTGTATGACGTATAATGTTTTCTATAATAGGATGCAATGTTTTGCAGCTGTATACCAATTTTCGAAGATGAACTGCATTTGGTCTCTATACACCCGCAAAGATCAATTGTAGCAGTTGTCCTAAGGTCAAGCTTGACTGTGTTTTGTGTATTTTTAAGAATCCTTACGATTAAAAGATGTTTGCCCCACAGTGGTTCTTCTAGTTTGGCAGTTTCGCGGTCATCGTTCGTGTTTCGTGCATTGTCTGCCGATATAGATGGCACGTTGCGTGTTTTGATCGCGGCATTTTTTTGGTTAGATGAGCTCCATTTTAGGCTTCGCATGAAGCCAAGGATGGCATGAACGTACCTGTCTGTGGTGGCGCATCTAATGTGCTGCAAGGGATTGCTGAAAAAGTGCAGAATTTGAAGTTTTAGTTCTCTCTTACTCTCTACTCCAACCTAGAGGTTAGCGTGATCTGTGCTGTGCCTCAATGAATTCGTCGTGTTTCCTTTTTCCGAAGTCAATTCACTAATGCGATGTGACAGCTACATTTCGCAAATTGTTGCAGTAACCATATCGGTCGAATTTATCATGTTCATTTGACGTGAATATGGCTGCAGTGTCCTCCGAAGGGGTAGTTGGGTGTTTTCTCCTCCACTGGGGAACTGAATGTCGTCTCCTGTAACTTCAGTGGATGTGATCGGACCAAGCCTAAGCCAAGGTTGTAAAGATTCTGCTGCGACCGCTGCGTCAACGTACATTCTACTCCATCGTCGTACGGCGTATCGATCCGCTGCCTTGATTGACATTGTTTCTTTAGGTTCGAATTTGTCCTTGCAGGTTCGAGGACGTTCTTCAAATGGAGTATTTGGTGACCCAGGTGACGGGTGGATGCAAACATTGCATTTTACCGCTCGAAATGGGACGACTGAACAAATGAAGCAGCACATCAGCTATGTTTCTTCCGAGTCTGCAAAGGACAGGTACTTCGTTGGGGCCGTGCTGGCGCTGAAGGGCGTTCTGGCAATCAACGTTCGCTGATGGAATTTTGTCGAAACTGTTGGAAGTCTACCACGAAGTGAGGTGCAAGCGGTGCGGTGTTGTGACTCCTGCGCTTTGAAGTGGTAGGCAAAATGAGCCGTTCCAATGAGTGTGATGATTGTGGATGCATGGAGGAAGTGACTCTCGGATTAAGAGGTGCGTGCAAATGCACATTTATGCACATTTTAAAAGCCCCTGTTTATGCACGATACTTGCCGTTTTGTCAACTTTGATGAGGTGTTACGTCTGAGCGCGAGGTGTAGTTTTTTGCACTGGCCACAGCTGCAGTCTGTTCTATGGGAATCCGACGCTGGTTTAGGGCTAACTGTCTCTTCTTATTTTTTCATTTTCCATGTGTTCCGCCTGTTTGCTGCCACCAGTTGTTTAGGTGCTTTCACTCAGCACTGGTTTACTTTAATTGTTGGCAGTTCTAACTTTTGTCCTCATTGGCATTTGGTAATGCCACTGGCTGAGTTTGCCCACTGTGTGCATCTTGTTATCGCTTTCCGTTTGGAAGGGTAGATGGCGTACCTTCGTCCGTTACGCCTTTTTTATTCTAATCCGATCGGGAAAGGTTGCGTTTAGCGTGTTTCAATGAATATGCATGTGCTTTTTGAGAATCTTGACTGAGACAAGTTTTTTGTGTTTATCACAAAGTATAGTAAATTCGTAGTTACCGAATTGAGTGTACTGGATGCTGATGGGCAGAACACGGCAGTTTGCTTCACTGCACGTGTGGGCATCTGCAATGGGCTGGAATTGCCAGTTCCAAATAAGTGTTCTTCCACATTCAACAAAGTTGGAAAGCTTGCTGCTGCTCTACTTCTTATTGTTTGGCAGGTTTGAGGAGGACCATCTCGTAATTGAATGCGCATTTTTGGACACACTCAGGTTTCGCTGACTGTCAATCAATTTCGCGGGTTCCTTCTGCTGATGTTATTTGAATCTGTCCGACTAGTGTTCTTTGTGTAAACCACCGAACTGCGTGTCTTTACTACTGTCGAAGCGTGTATCCCGGGATGCCTGCCCGAAATGCTTATGCATGAAGTGTGTATTGGAAAACGCATTGTCACGGGGATGACCTGGAAGGCAACACACTGATTGCCTTGGTTCGTTCACTCCTCCTCCTGTAACAGTGTAGTAGCTTCAGTGTAACTTTCGCCCTCCCCTTAGTCATAGTAGTAATTGGCCTTGGCTTTAGCTGTTTTTCTTTGGGGCTAATAGTTGGCTTAAGGGCCGCGGAGGCAGGCGAACGCGAAGGTTTGACGTCTGCCTTAGGTTAGCTGCGTTAATATTCTTGACGGCTAATAGTTGGTGGGATTCCCCCAAGACACAGGCAAACGTGCACTGACAAACGTTTAGCTTCATCTGTTTCTTTACTTACGCGCTTTTAACTTATCTGTTGATTGGGTTAATTGGCTGGTGGATGTGTGGGTGGATAGAGAGGCGACGGTGAGGTGATCTGTTCATTTTGCTGTCTATGGACGACCTCCCCGCCCGGTTTTCTTGATCAGCTTTACTCTAGCGGCATGAGATGTGGCGTTGGAATGCTTGTACATTCCTGCTTGATGTGATTAATCGTGCTGGAATCGATTCGTCTGCGTCGGATAATTCGACTGTTGGAGATGCTAAAATTAACACCCTCGTGATGACCTCGTTCCGAGTGTTTGCGAAACATTGTTTTTTTATGATCGCGTCGTTGCTGCTATCACCGATTAAGGTGGGGTTTGCTCATAGTGGAAAGAAACGGAATGCCTCGTTATGTCAAGCTGCCTTATTTACACGCGGTACTTGTTCTACCGTTTTAAGCACGCACGCACACATTGGCTGGTCTATTGCCAATGATATCGATTGCCTTTGGGTGCTGTCATGCGTGTGTTTGATGCAGTGGGGCTATAAGTGCACTAGGTAATGCGGGGAGGAGGGGGGTGTCATCGGCATTGACATGCCCAAGGTATGGAGGCAACCCCGTACTCAAGAGCTTGACGATATGGGGCGTCTGTCTCTTTCCTTTTTTAATGCGACGTCTGATGTTGAGCTGACAAATCCTACGCAGACATGGACAAAGGCCGGGTGTGGTCTACTTTGCACCCCAGCTCTGCGACATTAGTTGGCTTTGTGTCTGCCTCATGAGTTCTTTTTTGTGGTGCACCGCCTTTTCCGTGGTATGTGTATGGCAGTGTTGGAAACCTGGATACGGCAGTCGTCGCAAGTAGCGTCTTGTCCCCGCCTTTCCCTCTACTCGTCTCATGTTGTTTTGAGACGATTACTTTCGAATTGCTGGAATTATTTTATTTTATTTGCGCCCCTGTTCCTTTTTACTCAGTTGCTTGGTCAATTGTTAGAGATGAAGAGGTAGAGGGCAGGTGAGGCGGTAAAGCTAGTGTTGGCTGTCTAATGACCTTTTGCGTCATTCCGTATGGCTCAATCCCTTCCTCTGTCAACTCGCCTACATACTTGCCTATCTGTCGATTTTCTCGACTATCGGTCTGTTTGCCTGCCTCTTTCTCGATCTGCAAAACGTGTGAAGCGTCATTTTGGGCAGCTTGAAGTGGATATATGAGGCTAGCCGGAACAGACCTGTCTCCAGTGTTCACGGAAAGGATTCAAATAGTGGACAATGAGTAATCTTGAATGGCTAAGATGTTGGGATGCACTTTAATCAGGCGAATGCAAAGCTGCTGGGGGGGGGGCGGAGGTGAAAACACCAATTTCACGTTGATAGATCGCTCGATTTGCCGATTGAAGGTGTAAGAGAGGTGGGCAAGTGTCAAGTACTGTGGCTGCAAGAATGCAGGTGCTGCCGGAGATGAGATGCATCAGTGCTGAAAGGCTAGCCTGGGCCGCACTAGGCACCCAGGGACATGGAATTGAAGTGGGTCACGTCAGTGCAGAACTGTGCTGATGGCCTTTCGTGTGCTCCTGAATTCGTTTTCCTACAAGCCGCAGAGAATAACCATTCCAGCGAGTAAGTATGGTATCTGCTACACAAGACTTGGTCTTCAAGTAGGGGGTCGCGCAAGATGATGCTAGCATGCGAAAAGTTGCGTTCCTCAACGTCATGGTTGTATCCATCGATCTAGACTCATCCACATGGACACTGAATCCATAACCGGGTATCAATATTGTCAATCGGCATCTCTCTTAAGGGTCGCACTATTGATCGGTCAGTGTCTATCCACAGGATTGCTGGACTCATTCATCACAATAGGCATGAGACACATCATCGAGTGCTTGACGTGTAGTGTTTTTACAATTGACCTTTGCGTTGTTGCTTCTTCCTACTGTGCCATCGTTCTTGTTTTTTGATAGTAGACATGATGTTAATCCTTTCCTTTGGCATGGGAAGCTCCCTTATTATCGTCAGAATGATTAACAATTCAATTGTGCTGTTTTCTGCACTTTTCATATATTTTCTGCTTGCCCATGCATAGCGCTTTGCGAGGTTTTGGTTAAGTAGTCTTTTTTAGGTAATTTTGAGGATGTCGATTGAAATCCAACAAATTGTTATTCCCGTTATTCGGTTGACACTATCTTTTTGCTGGTTCTCTTCATTTTCGCAATTTTCTCGTAAAGGCTTAACGCTTTTGAAAAGTAGTAAAAAGGCGATCGTTCAGCAAGGTGGAGTGTCTTTTGCTTTTTATTCGCTTGCGAAGAGTAAGACATCAGTCCCTTTACAGACTCGTGGTAGAATGTTGGGGTTTTCGCGCCTCAGATTCAACTATTGTGTGTAATGTTAAGTAAATTGAATTCATTTATGAAATTGTAAGTTTTGTGATGACTCTGCTAGACTGCCATCTTGCATTGTTTCATTTGCTCGCTACGAATTTTTTTTCGTTTGTGTGAAATTTTACCTTTCCGAGGATATAAAAGGAACAACCAGGCATTTTATTTCTGTCATTTGGTTCGGCAAGCACTTTTAGCGTAGCTTCCTTTTTCCCATCTCCAAGCTTTTAATTAACTCATTAGTAGGTTCAAATTTTCTTTTTTGTCTCTTTTTAGCTTTTAACCCCCGAAATTAAGCAGATTTTGTCAATCCAGCTTCACGTCCTGTTGTGAATTCTTTTTCGCTGTGCTGCCTTTGCCTTGTGCTTCTAATTGCTTGCCATTCTTAAAGGGGGTTACTTTTGAGTAGGTCTTATACGCCTTATTTGTAATAGTTGTTCCTTGTCCTATTCCCTGAGCGACTCTTCGATGTGTACAGGTTTTTCTCATAGTGATCCCTGCGATTTTCACTCCCACTTGCAACTTCTTCTTACTAGAGAATGGCCTCCTAGATCGTAGACAGTTCTAGCATGTGTAGTATTTTTCACGACCTATGAATCCGT
Organism: Taenia hydatigena; assembly: GCA_036345935.2. NCBI lineage: Eukaryota > Metazoa > Platyhelminthes > Cestoda > Cyclophyllidea > Taeniidae > Taenia > Taenia hydatigena. The sequence goes on along the minus strand of JADWOT020000056.1, from coordinate 15,484 downwards.
CCCACGGTCGCCAGCGTTTGTCCTCATATAGAGCAGTAAGATGAGTGTTTGTGGTCGACATTTGATCTTTGCTAAACTCAAGCCGACGACGACCAGGCCGCAGCGCAAGTGTAGTGCGGCGTATACAAGAGACAGCTCCATGCCCATTGCATCAATTCCGGTTTTTTAAACAACCAGCCTTTGATGTGCCTTTAGTTGGGCACAGTGGAAGAGGGGTTGCTTTAATAGTAGGCACAGAGTAGTTGTGAGGTGGATTTAGTGGCTGGGTGGAGGTAAAGGAGGTGTTTTGGTGTGGTTGAGCTGAACGAGCCCAGTGCGTACTACTCAGAGGCTGATCCTGACTTGCATGTCAGGTTAGTCATAAAGGTAATTCCGCTTTCCCTCCTACCTCTACCCTACATTACCCTCGAAATTAGAGGACAATTTCGGGGTGAATTTGCCGGAACCACTAGCCTGAATGCATTTGTCTCCTGCACAATCTTACATCAAGCTGCACTAAGTGTCAAGCCGACACAGGAAACTTGCAAGCTTAAATAAAAAGATAAAGGGTCTCGGTAATCACCGCTGTGTGGTGGGCTGAAAGCCAACATTGGCGTTATCGCTACTGGCCAATCGACGTCTACACCGCTCAGGTGTCTAATTGCTGACCAGGTTGATGTCTCGATTGTAGACGTCTCCTTTCACAAGAAACTTGGTTCATCACCGCACTTTGTTATGCATAGGCACTGACGCTGGTCTGTGCCATTATTGATAAATGATGGCTGTTTCGTGTGTAACGTGAGCCAGATCTTACTACTTCATGTGATATCGTTGCATCATAGTTGCTCATGCAATTGTACAAAACCGGCACCTCTGTTTAGACCTTATTTCCTTCGTATTGATGGAGGCTTTCCCCAATTCATGCCTGCTGTTTCCGTTCTGCGGACGAGAAGTCCGCTATCCAAAGAAGGATTCGAGTGCAATTTGTCCCTGCTGAAACACCGCTGCCATCGTGAAGTTCATGCATCAAGAGGGAGTGGAGACACTGGAACGGTTAATTGCGTCTCCTGGCAGCACTTTAGTGTGGAACAGCACAAAACTCTGTAAATTCTGATTCCTTACCGTTCCTGATGCCTACATCTTCCCTTGAAGCTGTGATGATGTCTGCACAGTGTTGTATGTTCCTGTAAATTCTCCACCACTGCTTTTTTTGCAAGCAGTGGAACGTGAGGATTGAACGAGTTTGCGCAGGTGGTGATAAATTTGCTCGTTGATCCCTAAGAGCTTTACTTCGTTTGTGCGAAACTCTACCTTTCTGAAGGCATGCAGAGAAAAGCAACGATTCTTTTTGGTTATTTCGTTAGGCAAGCTAGTTTAACGTAGTTTCGTTTTTCCTGTCTCCAAGCTTTTAATTAATTTATCCTTATGTTTAAGTTTTTGATCTCTTTTTAGCTTTAGTAGCCGAAATCAGGCGATTTTTGTCAATCTAGACCGACGTTTTGTTGTGCATTCCTTATTTCCGTGCTACCTTTGCCTTGGGCCTATAAGGGCTTGCTATTCTCAAAGTGGAGAAATTGATAAGCAGATAATGCACGCTTTGTTTGTAATGGTTTTTCCTTGTCCCATTCCTTATGTGAGCCCTCGATGTGTACCATTTTTTTTTCTCATAATAACCTCTGCGATTTTCACTCTTGCTTACAACTTCGTCTTAGGTCATAGACAGATTTAGCATGTGTAGTATTTTTTACAACCTACGAATCCAGCATTTGTCTTCGTGTAGTAAGACGAGTGCACCTGAAGGCATTGAGTAGTTGTTTCAAGCATACACTGGAAATTGTGAAGTTTGCTTAACAAATAAAGGGTCTCATGAATTACTACTGTGCGGGTGAGCTAAAAACCAACATTTGGGGGTAGCCACTGACCGATAGACGTCTACACCTTTAAAGTGTCATATCGCTGACTAGGTTGACGCCTCCTGCTGGTGCGGGCATCTAAGATTGTAGACGTCCCCTTTCACAAGAAACTTTGTCGATCACTGCACCTTGGTATTCACAGGCACGGACGCTGGTCTGTACTGTTTTTGATAAATGATGACTATGCCTTGTATAGCGTGACCTATCCCCCACTGTTTCGCGTGATACCGCTGCATTATGAATGCTCATGGGAATTTAAAGCCAGCACATCTGTTTCGGGCATTATTTCCTTATTTATCGAGGCTTTCCCCATTCCATGCTTGCTGTTTTCGTTTCGCAGGTTCAAATGTCGGTTTGGTGTGAGCCAAATGCAGACGGGAGGTCCGCTGTCCAAAGCGGATTATAAGTGCAATTTGTCGGTGTGGAAACACCTCTATCATCGTGAAGACCATGAAGACCGCGCATCAAGTGGAATGATTTGATGTGTCTTCTGGCAGCACTTCTAATGTGGAACAGCACAAAACCCTGCAGATCCTGAGTCATCATTGTTCCTGGTGCCTATATCCCCCTCCCCAAGTTGCGATGATGTCTCCGCAGTGTTGTGTATTCCTGTTCATTTTCCATCGTTAGCAAATTTAAAAATGTTACTCATTTGTACGTGTTTCTTCGCGAAGAAAAGAACATGGGTGTTGAGTGTGTTTGCGCAGACGATGATAAATTTGCTTGTTGATCGACGTGTCTGGGGGTGTGAGGTGAGGCGGTCCACTGACATGCCACAAGAGTTTCCAGATTGTGGTAGGAGTGCAGCAGCTACAGTTTGCTACGACCGAATTATTAGATAAAAGTGGTTGTTTAGCGCACCACTTGTGTTAGGGGGCGGGTGGCTCAAGCTAGGTTGTGATAAGTCTAGGTTGATTTGAATAATAAATTGCAACTACCAGGACAGCCTGAAACGGCATGTTATTAAAGGACTAGCGTAGTGACGTCAGCTGGGACTATTTCTACATAATCACGGGTATTTTGAGCCAATGGACTGCCCACAACTCTACTTGTACCCACTTCCGTATGCCAGAGCAATTAAACGTAAGAGATTACCACATTTTCGTTAATGCTGCTAGTTCGATGAATAAATTTTGCTGAAGTTAGACACGCGCATGATTAGTGATAGATTTTATTCTAATAATGTCTATGAAACTCTTTCATTTGTTTCTGCATATTAAATTTAGTATATCATGCATCGTTTAAGACCAAAAATAAGTGCGCTTGAGGTATATAATTTCCAAGACGCATTTTAACTACGGATTGCATATTTTGTTAAGTAAGACAAGTCTTTAAGTTAATTAAATCGCTCATCATTTTGGAGGTTATCAGCGGTAACTGCTTTCCGTCTCGTTGGTAAATTGAGTTCTTTGCTACACTAGAATGCCATAATTTTGGCAGAAGAGGGCCGTAATTTTGTCAGACACTTGTCCCATTCACTGGGAATCCCTTAGTAGAAATGAGCTTGCAGGGCATGAATTTCAGTGGAACATGTCGCGTCTGGCTGGAGCATAATTTGCTAATCACAAGTCCTTCACTGAGCGATTCAGGGTTAGAATTCTGCCTTCGGCATCACTTTACATGTAACTCAGGTAAGAATTAATTGCATTATATGGCACCTTACCACGCTTGTCATGCATAAACTAGCAATATCCATTTACTAGACAATTAAACTTTGCTGTTTATTCCCAAGATTTTAATCATTAATGCGCCCTAAAATTGCTTAGTACGACTAGATATCATGCTCACATCTGTAGCCTGCGTATAACTCCCAGTCAATTTAAGTTATTTAACAGCGATGTGGTTATAATTAGAAGCCTTGATGCTAAGACGAGAAAAGGATTTATTTACGAAATAGCTGCTCACCGTGTTTCACCATCATCGAAGAGGTCGGGATGCTATTAGCTTTTGTGTGGTAGCTTCGATCACAATCAGATTATATAAGCATCACATTAGCGAATTGGTTCAAGTGCTGTACGTTCTAAGTATTTCGCACTTGGGTCTGTAAGCGGTTCCAATTAGGCACCGGCCGTCAACTGGCTACGATGCCACAAAAGTAGGTCTCCTCTGAAACCATAACATTTCGTGCCATGCAGCTGTGCTAAGAGTGCGTATTAACAAACAGCCAGGGTGAACGGACATTACGGTGCGTCATTTGTTGCTCATTAGTTGCGGTTCAGTGAAGTTCAGTTCAATTTTAAGGTATTTAATGCTTAGGAATGAACGCAATTTAATGCGAATGATTTCAATACGAAAACTAGGATAGCTTGAGTGCATGGCTGAGATCCGCTTTCTTGGTTTTTCACCCACAATTATTCATTTCTGTACTCAGCTGTTCATTTAATCTCTGGTAGCCGCGACGCTCCTCGAGTCATGTAGTAAAAATTTAGACCTGGCCGACAGTTAAGTGGACGTTTTTGACGAAGAAAGCCAAAATAATGCAAGCATATAGAGCTACGTTATATTCTATTTATTTAGAACCAGATTCGGTTAGAATTATACTCTAGCAGCTTATACCATTTAGTAGTTACTTGCGGTAATTCTCCTATCAGATTGTAAAAAGAAAGGTTTGGTCGATGATTGAGCGCCTAGTTTGACACTGATGATTGATAACGTACGCTCGAACGGTTGGATATTTCTGCTACCGGAAATGATCCAAATCGGAAGTTATATGCTCATTTTATTCTGCAAACGCTTTCAATGGGGTTATAGCTGAAACTCAGCATTCTGCTTCCTTCGTTAGTTGCTTGCGGCAGTCCTTGTTCACAAATCAGTTAATTTTGGAGATCTCGGCTAGGCAAAGGAAGTTACAGCAGTTCTCGTTTTAAGCTCGGACAAAGTAGGTGTGGCTGATGTGTAGGGTGTCTACTGCGTCAAGGAAAGCTTGGACACTACGACTCTAGAAATGCGCTCTCTTCAACCTCTTTTGGTCGAGGGTTGCTTAGAATCAGGATTTGGCAGCTTACTTCCTGTGTAAAATCATGCAACATTTTTTGTTATAAAATCTGGCAATTTAGGTGTAACCAAAATGCAATTTTTACATTGGCAAAGAGAGCTGAGAGAATACGGAAACAAAGGAAAATTTGAAAGTAGGAAGGGATTTGTGCACTCAGAGCAAGGATGAAATGGTTTGGATTTGAGCAGTGACGATGCGGCTGTGTGAGAATATGGAACGAAGAAAGTCAAGTCGATTAGAGTAAATCAGGCAGTGCAGTCTTAAGAATAGATTGTTTAAGAGAGCAGGAAGATATTTCATGCTTCCCAAACACTTGTCTTCCTTTCTCATTAATAGCATTATGCAGGTAATTTGCTCTTTCCATACCTGCTCCTGCTTTCTCTCCCCTCCTTTCAAGATCCATCCGTATGCCACTGTTATTCTTCACTTCATTTGTGTAAGTCGTTTCAATATTATCACATCTGATGTTTGGTATAAATCACAGAAAAAAAAGGACTGTGACTAGCCTCTTCTACTGTGTCATTTAAAAAAGCCAGATACCGTTTCTCAAGCCAGTTCATTTGTCGTTTACTCACGTAGCTAGATGAGTAGGCAAATATATTAGTGTAGAAAAGAATGGGAGAAACTAGGGAAGAAATGAAGAACGCTGCGTCACAGTTCCATACGCACGACTTCTCGTCTCTTTGCCCTAATCTCGGCCATTTTTTTGTCTCTTTTAGCTTAAAATCCTTATTTCTTTGCTCCTGCCGATTGCGAGTGGACCGCCATTGCCATTCGCATCAGAAAAGCCTCTTTGTTAACCCAATAGTGATCTTTAGGGGTGAATTGCTGATTTCTTAAGGCGAAATTCAACCCTGCACTGCGCTTGCTGTGCTGCACTTACCTCATACGTCTCAAATCCCGAAATAAGCAGCAGCATCAAAAGACCTGCTGGTGTACAACGACTTGCTCAGTATTCATGTCCCACCGCGGAAGAACTGTAGCACGGTACGTACGTCTAAGCATGACTAATTTGGACTGAGTCAGAATAGGCAAGATTAGCGACCAAGGCTAAATTATGACGATCTCGAGTAAAGCCATTTAAATTGACCCATTTAATCAACTCGACACAACTCATTTCACTGAGAGTTGTAGTGTTCTCTTTCCACCGCTCATACATTAGGAAACAAGACGCTGACTAGAAGTAGACCTGATGACTTCTTAAGAATTAATGGAGAAGAGCTCTCTTGCCTAAGCCTCCTTTTCCCATTGCCACCCCAACGCATCTTCGGTGAGTGTCTCCTTTTTCGCAGACTGCGCTCTATACATTCACACGTATTGTGTGTTACCTAATGTCATACCGTTTGTGCTCCTCGCATGAAAAATACATATGGAAAAGAGAAGTGAATAATTCCTACAATTCAGCTTTTTACCTTATTTTTCCACTTTAGTGCCATTAGAACATCTCGCTTCTCTGCCTCCTTTATGCTTCTCTTAACTTCTTCGCCTATTGCACCGTCTGCCGGTGCCCTCTTTGTAAGTTCCCTTTCATCTCTCCACTAGTCTCAATCTCGATTGCGACATGAGTTAATAATGCGCAGATTTTTGCCTAAAAAGACTAGTACGAGTTAGACTGGACCTGAATCAATCCCGATCTGCCCGGGAATAAATCTTGTTTTAACAAAGTTTCGCTATGCTTACCATCGAATCCTTATTTCCATCTTTCTTTTTGTCACTTTAGCTTGTACTACACTACTTCGCCTTAACTCCATCTCCTACTTCTACTCTTCTACTTAGTTTTTAGGGAGCGAAGGCAAGCGCGTTGCTCCCACTTACTTCTTACTTCATAATTTGTAGGCTGTTCGAATTCCTACCTGCTCATCTCACTGTCCACCCCTTATATTCTTTTTGTAAAGAATTTCTCTGTCTGACTTTCCAATCTAGACCGCCGGCCCCATTTCCACCATGCATCTACGCCTCTCTGTCTGTTTGCCTAAGTTTGTGTTTATTGCATTGTTTACCTTTATTTTCGTCGTTTGGGTAGTCGCCTGAATTGGTATCTCACAAAAGCAGCTAAACCAAATCGACATTTTTGTCCTGGGCGCAATAAAATCTCTTTTGGTCGTCCGTTAGATGGCTAGTTCTTTGGCCATTCTATCTCAACTCTACACTTTGCTAACATTCTATCAGCCATCCAACAATTGACTTTACTTCATCTAATCGCTTTTTCCTTCCTGTAACTCTATACCTCCGCTTATTTCAGATTGAAATGGACAAGGCACATGTTACTGGCGAAAATCATATGCCATGTGTAGAAAATTTGTCTCCTATAAGACGCAATACGTGTCAGTGAATGGAGTGTAGTAGGCGACAAAGGAAACAATCACCGAAGATGCGTTGGAGTAAGACATGAGAAAGGAGACACAGAAAAGAGAGTCTTTGCCTTTCCATGTGTATTTTGACCCCTAATGTTATGGCGGGCTTCAATTTTAGCGCATAAGACGCCTGTGGGGATGAGGCATGCTCGATGGATGAGAATTTGGCGACCCGCCCCTAAATACTGCTATTGAGCTAACGAAGGGGCATTTTTGATGCGCACCCCTACTTCTGTGCGTGGAATAATTGTTGTCTTGCATTACGAAAGGCAATGGTGGTCTATGCGTTTGTTCGGCAGGGGTTGGGTAACATGAATTTTTAGCTGAAGGAGATAGGGAATGATTAGGATAGAGGTGAAGGGACGAGAAGTCGCTGATGTGGAAGGAGTAAGGGTGGACATGGACAAGAGAGGAATGAAAATGGACACTGTGGGGTGGCTCCCCACATTGCTCAGATGTAGCCTTCTTTACTGCTTACTATATTTCTACCATCTATTCCTGAACTGATTCAATCGCTTACTCATCGGGATGCGTGTCTATGTAAAATTTGAAGAATTCGTCCCAATAACGCGTGAACCGCTTAGTCACTGCTCAATCCTTTTTCAGCAAACTCATTCATCTGACTCTCTACAATAACGAGTAGGAATGTGCGCTTTTGCTTAAGACAGCGTTCTTTGTTTTCACTGCCTATACACCTGTCAATCTGTTTGCTCAAGGTTGCATGTGCGTCATTGTCTACTTTCAGATTTATCCATTTGGAAAGTAGCCTTAATTGGTGCTTACGCAAACAGGCAGGAACGTGTGGGTTTGCCTGTGTGTGTGTAGGTCGGAAGGCACCTTCATCTCATCTTTGCCCACTAATTTGTCCTTCTAGCAGATCGAGTGGAATACGAAAAATGGCGCTGGCAGACAATGAGGTAAGAAGAGGAGAAGGAGAGGTGCGTGAGGGATCCAGAGATGAAAGGCGATCCCGTGGCCCTAAAGTGGAAAAGTAAGGGCAAGAAGATAAATTGTAGAGACCATGTGCAGTCACTTTTCGGTATTAAACTGTTTAATCATAGTGCTGCCGTTCCTCGTACCAACGTACAACTAAACGACCAATCACCTTCATTATTTTAAACCAGGTAGATGCTTGATCGTCTGTTCTTACTCCAATCATCCACGCTATCTGGCAGTGTCTAAAGTGTCTGACCATTGCTTAAAGCAAGAGAATAACTCTAGTGAGCACTGAACGCAACTTGGTGCGAATGACGTTTTGGACCTTTGATTTCGTTAAGTGGACATTAGGATAGGTTTCCTTGTGTGTATTTTCTCTTTACTTGATGTTAGGTGTTTCAAGCTTTGTTTCTTCGTAAATAAGTTAAGGGAATGTCAAGAGTTGCATATCCGTTCCTTCCGTGCCTTGCATCCTTCCAGCATCTTACACCTCGTTGCTGCTAAATTTAAGGTGGGATGTCAGCACAAATGAAACCATGTTTAGTGGCCGTTGCTACGCGAAACGAGCAACAAAGTGGACATTTGTACAGCTGGGTGAGGAATTCGTTTTGGTAGAGATGCACACAGAGTAGCAAAAGACATTCATCTGCATGGAAGAATAAAGATTTGCAGGAGAGTAGATTTGTCAGCCGCTATTGGAATTGGCACGCAGCCGAAGTGTAGTTACCTTCGGTCCACTTCTCACCAACCACCTCCACTGTCTCTCATCCGATCCCACTGCAACGCCCCAAACTCCCATTCCACTATTCCAAAGGCACCAGAAAACCAGAAGAAATGGAAATCTTAGAAACCAAAGGTTTGTTATGCCCTCCTTGCCTTCTCCTTCATTCGCATACGCCATCTCAACATTGTCACAACTGATATTCTATTTGAACTCACCTACCATGGTAAAATAATGTGCTGCGTCTTCAAGTGTGCCGTTCGACAGAAACTCAGGTTCCGTTAACTCAAATACATGGTCTGATGACTGCGTAAATAAAGTGAACTCAAGAACGCATGGCAGAATAAGAAATGAAATAGGGAACACAGCGCCATAACACTGTACAGAGGCATCCGACGATAACCATTCTCTGTCCCTTCCCTTACATCCTTTCTCTAAATGTTTTCTCTTCGTCTCTCATCCAACTTTCAATTCGCCACATTTAGCTAAACAAATCAGCTGCGGTCAGCGCCAAGGTAACAGTTGGCCTAAATCGTACCTTTCCCAGCTAAAGAGCCGCCAACTTTTTACTAAATTCATACCTCCCTGCTCTCACGGTCCAACAAAACCACTTATAGAAGATGCACGTGCTACTAGTCGAGTTGCACATATCAGATTGTAAGAGGTTAATCACACAAAAACTGTCAGAGATGCTTTTCCATTATTCATTCTGCTTCGCGGTGTCATTCCTACCATTCATTCATTTGCCAGTACCACCCTTCCGCTTCGTTTTCTCCTCGCCGCTGGCCTTCTTTTGGCCTCCGCTTCCATTGCCTTCCTCTCCATCTTTTCGTTAATCCCGACGTCCCACCCTGCCTCATCAGAGTCATCAAGGTGCCAAAAAAGATGAATGCGGTAGAAATTAAAAGAAAGTTATGCCACCAACCACAACCCTCCGCCTCTACTCTACCTGTTTTATTTTCTCCTTTCTCTCCATTATTTCATTCGTACGCATCATCCCACTGTTTTCACATCTGGTATCCAGTGCATATCACATAGAAAAAGAAAACTGTGCTCGGCCTCTTTGAGTGTGCCATTGAATAAAAAATTTAAATGCCTTTTACTAAGTCAAATCCTTCATATCATACCTGGTCACATGTCTATTTGAGTGGGTAAGTTAGTCACTTCAGGAATAGGTGAGAGAAAATGGTAAAAAATAAGGCACGCTGCACCACAGCACTGCACAGAGGCATCCTACGATGCCCATTTCCAATCCTCTATTCTCCTTTCTCATCCTTCTATATTCCACTTCCACAGCTTCTTATCCCTTTGCCTCTACCTCAGTCATTCCTTTGTCTCTTTTGGCAGCAAATACATCTCTTCACTTTTCGAAGAACTTTGCGCAACGTTGTTGTCTTGAGCAATGCAAAGCACCTTTTTGTCAAAGGACAGTCTCAGAGATGAGCACCAGAAATGCTCCTTCCTTCCTAAGGGGTAAGTCGTCTATTCCCTTAGTCATCTCATAACCTCCACGACGCTTACTGCGCTGCACTTGCTTTTTGTCTCTTTCATGCTTTTGCATTCACCGAGTAAGCAACAGCACCAGAGGACCAACTGATGAACAGCAACTTGCTCAATGTTCATGCTCATCTACAAAAGCACTGTAGCAGAGTTAGCATAACTGAGCTTAGCCCAATCTGACTAGATTGGACTGTATCCACAACAGATAAGATCGGATGCCTGGGCTAGTTTACGACGGACGTAAATAAAATAAGAGGGAAGTAGACAGAGCTATCTGATCTATGGTGTATGACTCATCCTCAGAGAAGCCTTATACGTTACCATTCAGGTCAACCCCACAACAAATTTGGTCTGATCATTTGGCACGACACAATTCCATGACATGTGAAACGAGGCCTTCTCTTTCCCTCTCGTAGATATTACGGATCAAGGTGTACACTTAAGAACTTGGTTTGATGAAGTCTTTGAAGTGGGTGAAGAGGAGGCCTCTTGTCTACTCCTCCTTTCTGATGCCAATCTCCGGCACATTATTGTTAAGTGTCTCCTTCGTCTCCTGCTGCGCTCAATATGCTTTAAAGTGTTACATCTCGATTTGTGACCCACCGCGTGCACACCATGTATCCGACTCTATTATGCATCTGTATTGCAATTCCTTAGCTTTGTTCTCCACTTTAGTGACACAAGGACGTGTCGCTCTTCTGCCCTTCTCGCGCTTCTCTCACCATCACCCCCCTTAAATCCAACATAGATTCTCCCCTTTCTCTCATTCTACTCCCTGACCACTGGCGTCCCATTTACTATGGCATTATTAAATCAAGCAAAGGAACATGACCAGATTAGATTAGTACAGGCTAGACTAGATCTCTCCAAACTACGCTGTACTTATAAACAAACCTTGTTTCGCATAGCTTAGCTTGGATTGCCAAAAACCCTCCATTCTTGTGTTTCTTTTGGTTACTTTAGCTTGTTCTTCAACATTTCGCCCTAATTTCATCTGCTCCTTTTCTCAACTTAGTCCCTCTGGAGGGTAGGTGAACCATTGCTACTATTTCGTAATCTATAGGCTGGCCGAACTCCTATCTGCCATTCTGATTGCCCACTTCCTACATTCACCTTGCAGAGAGTCCCTCTACCTCCTTAGTTCATCTGTGCCCTTTTCACCATATGTCCACGCCTGTCTGTCTATTTGTCTACCCAAGTCTGCATTGTGTTATTGTCTATTTCAATTCCCCTCTTTTTGGAGGGTCACCTTATTTGGTTTTGTGCAAAAACAGGCAGAAAGGTGTGTGTGTGTGTGTAAGCTAAAGTATACATGGATTCAAGGACAGTTCCATCCTGAGCCTAGTAAGGTCTTCTTTGATCCTTCGTTGGATGACCTGTCGGCTGCCCAATTACTTTCAACTCTTCACATTGCCAACGCTTTACCACCCACAAACTCACTTCAAACATTTAATTGCTTTTTTCCTGCGGCCCCCTTAATTCCTTTTTTCCTTCCTTCAGATCGAAGTGGACATCTCATGGTGGGAAGAGAGTGGCATTGAAGCCCCATAAGTCGCTTCACACGGCGGTCGACTTTGAGTCAGCAAATGCTAAAGGGAGGAAAGTTAAGCAATGTAGCATGTAAACCTGATGTAAACTTTTATGTCAATTGGAGGCGATTCGTTCTCTTTGTCGCCAGTAATCCATGTTGCCTGTGTGAGAGCTGCAAATGATGGGATGCAGTGCAAGTGGTAGTAAGTAAAGATGGCAAACCTGTCGTTCGACAGTTGTTGGACTCTCAACTGGAGAGCTGTAGTGCCTCATCTCTATGCCGAGGTGGAACAAAAGACGCTGAAGGAGCGCCAACCTCATACAAGATCAGCCACACTGACTAAGTCCCTGCTTTCTCCTTGGCACTTCAGGCTAGATGACATTGCCGAAGAGGAATCAATATGAAGAATTGCCGACTCACTTTGGAAATGAAGAAGTAGACGACCAAAGCAAGCAGATATTGTAAATCTCCAAACATACAATTTTGTGCATCAACCACGGAACACCCCTCAACTCTTAATTACGACAAGGGTAACTACCTTTGACATGTTTTCTCAAGATCCCTGATATATTTTAATCTCTGATCACCGATTACCTCTGTTCCGTGCCTTACCCATACTCTAGCTATCGTAATCTGACTCACCCGACTCAACAATGGCAGTGGCAGGGAAATTCACTTCCGAGTAAACTGCCATTAACTCGCAATGACCATCACACAAGCACTTTGATAAATGCTGCTCAAACTAGTTAAATTTGACAAGCACAAACCAGCACGAAGGTGAGCCGAACCCCAAACAAATAAAATCTAGGCGTCCCTCACGTAAATCAGAGCATTGCATCAATGTCTACCAAACAGAGGACTCAAGTATTTACCATCGCAAAAGGAAATGAGGTAAAGTGCAATGTGGAATGTGTCAACCAGATCCTATTTGCTACTATTTCTTAAAAACATGAGAAAGCAATTACGAGAAACAAAAATGGAGGAAAACAATTAGGAGTGAAGCTTGAAAGGGAGAAAATGCACAGTGACGTTTAGATGCTATCAAATGTTAGCTGTTAGAAGGGGCTCCTTCATGTCAATCAGCCCACATTTGCTACAATTTACTACTACTACTACATGGAAAATAAGAGAAAAATCAAGAGTAGCAATTGCGATCAATTAAAGATGAAGCAGGTTAAAAAGGAGCAAAGTGACGCATTCGGGCTATTCAAGGTACCACTGGTGACTAAAGCATGAAGAGAGATTTTGAACGAGACCAAACGCGACAAAGCAGACCGCAATGGTGTAACCGTGGTCCCTCACTATCCGTTGCCATTATAGGCTCTTTATGATTCATATAGGCTTATAGTAGAAATATTTACCACGATAACTGCCAAAAGCAATCGCAGACGGAAAGTCTGTTCTGAGTCTCTTCACAACGATTTGAATGCACTCCTTTAAGGAAGTGACTGAATATGAGTTCATTGCGTTGTGCTTTTGAACTCAAATCTGTTGCTCTTTCCATACTCAGTCGCAATGACAGCGCAGGAAGTCACTCGACTGCCAACGCAGAGATACGAAGTCGCACGAAAGAATTTTGCCTGATGTTGATGGCTCTTCAGATGCTGACGAAGTCTCACAATAAAAAATTAATTTTCACGTGTTGGTAACGCCTGTGCGCCCGTCCAACAAAATCCTCATCATCAACTCGTTAAATGCTTAATTATGAAGTTCTGGTCAGTGTTTGAATAGGCGAAATTGCACAATCCGCCATTTCCTCCATGTCGACAATCTCCAGACCGCGCATTATTGCAATGCTGGGACAAGAGAATAAAGTAGTAGAAATTTGTGCTACAACAACCGATGCGTCTACTGCTTAATCTAGAGGCGGCACGTCAGTCGAAATTATGCAAGATAGACCAAGTTTCAGTGATTAAACTTTGTTTACTACTAGCTCTCGCTACCTGCTCACCAGAAGCAGAACCGCTTGTGGGACCAATTTGAACTTACTCCACACCGGTGATGACCGCAGGATGAGCAAGAGGAGACTGCGCAGTTTGCAACATCAAAATGCGCTGTTTTCAAAACGCATTTTGGAGTGTAAGAGCATGACCTCATCTGCTGGAAAGGGGAAACAGAAGGGAAATTTGCCAGAAGCCATAGGGCCCTTCTTTGCAAAAAATGTTGCAGCTGCATAATAAGAGTTAGTAACAGTTCACGACCATTTAACCACCACTACCGCAGTTGTGCTCGCTTTTAGTCCATGCGTTACTCATGGACTCAACACCAACCTCCTGCCAGTAACTTGAGCAGACCAGTAAACGGTCGCACTCCAATAGGAGAATAGCATCACTCGCGGGGGGAATCCGAGTGTAGACGATGCAGGCACTCACGTGGTGGCACAGTTTTGAGGTGCCACCGCTACTACTACCACCAACGTAGAGCCCATTAATTTCCGACGACCAAGTACAACACTTTCTAGCAGAGAGATCGAATTATTACAAAAGACATCGGTACCAATATGGTAATGTTTCAAAATTGAAACAAAAATCCTTCAAATGCAATAATTTGTGCTCAATAAGAAATGCGTAGTCAATGTAAAAATGCTTTAAACAAAGTACTGGACGCTAGTTTTGTCATTCTCTTTGAAATGCACTCCAATACCTGCGCTTGCATTTCATTTGCAAATAAAAACGCTCAACAGCAGCAGCACTAAAATGCCGAAATGCTTAAATCAGGCCGAAAACTCGCGTATCGCAGGACTGACCCGATATTTCTCCTTGTGAAAACAGTCTATATCATTTTTTGTGCATCCTCGACAAGCCTCTCGTGGTAATGATGTGACATGCACAAGAATTTAGCAAATAGCACCTAAGGTTCAGTGAATCCTTGCTAATGATGGGCAACGGCAACACCTAGGAGGAAGTAGCAGAAGCATTGCGCCTACAACTGCATTGCCAAGATAGTCGCAATATCTTTAGTTCGGTTGATCCAACGGGTCAACTCCTACTCCAAAAGTAGAAAAGGCAAATAGCCTTCATCAGCTTGTTCGTTTACACTGTAAATAACCTTCTTGCTAGCCTTGGGTCGGTGCTAAATAGCACACGTCACACATAAACACTAAGTAACATCAAGCGTGATTCCAACCAGGGTCGTGAAAACCGTTTATTATTTGTCTGAGGGCTTTCTGAAAGAAGGTTGACACCAGGCATTTAACATGCTTTTATAAGTTTTAACAAAGAACTTAGGCAATGCATGCTGCATCTGATTTGACAAAAGTAGGGTCCACATTATTATTATTATTATTATTTGTTTTAATTTTTCGAACAGAAACCTATTATTAATTTGTTTTGCGTCTGGTTATAATTTATGTTATTGAAAATACGCACTTCTTATTTTAAACGAATTGGAAAACAGGGTTTGTATATTTTTCGAATTTAACTCTTACTTCCAGCTGTATTACTCATGTTCTTTAAGTGTGCTTTGTAGGCCAGAGGCGAAAGGACAATTTTAGCCTGGTCGTGGAGCACCGCGATTGCTCTCCAGAGGTCAACTCACGCCCTTCTTAGGCTTACC